>JASDQU010506889.1:25957-39123 GCA_032191745.1 Picea mariana
CAAGGTTATCATACTTAGTGAAATTCTTCATGCATGGTGAGCAAATGTGTGTGTGTCGAAGCTAGAAGCCGTCGAAAGGGGATCTACGACATCAAGGCTCAGGTTGTATTTTTCTCTTTCAATTAATATAATACATGAGTATGTCCCTTTCCCATAATGATGATGTCATCTTATTGCATGATTCCTTGATCACATGTATAGTTTAGAGTTTTGAACATATTAATGCTTTTGTTGTGATTGGTTTGTGTTGTTGTGATTGGACGACGCAAGAGCATCGTAGCAGAGCGAGGATCAACAGAGACAAGGAAAGCGTTTACAAGTAAGTATATCATTCTTCCTCTTTTGTCCATTCAACACTCTAAAACTAAGGAAAGAGTAGTATTCTGTCACGGTTTGTTCCAGATCCAGGTGGATCTGTGGAGATTGGTCTGTGTCCGCACTCACGAATTTATCCTTGAACAAGAAGAGATGGAAGAATTCCAACAACTCCACATTTTCTATAATTGTGATGAGTGAAATTTCATAGGGAAAAAATGTAAATAAAAAATATTATTTCAAATGGATGTATCCCCATAAGAACACTTAGATGACATTTCCACTAAAAACAATATTGAACCAAACTTGGACGATGCCACCCCTCCCTTGGATGAGGAAAACACCTTGCAATCTCCTTGTGATGAATCCCAAATTTCTCTCCATGCCTTATCTAGCTTCTCAGTACCCCAAACATTGAAGTTGATTGGTTATATCAACTACTACAAAGTGATTGTATTGACTGACAATGGTATCACAAAAAAATTTATTCATAGGAGAGTGGTTGAAGAAACCCATTGTTATGTTTTTCCTACACCTAATTTGGAAATTATGATAGCCAATGGTGGTATGATGAAATGTGGTGGTCGATGTGAAAACGTGAAACTCCAAATGGGTGAGTATCGTTTCAAAACTCACATGTTTGTTGTTCAAATGGGTGGTTGCAATGTAGTCCTAAGAGTAGAATGGTTACACACTTTGGGACTTGTCACTATCGATTTCAAGGATTTATACATGAGCTTCACTAAGGAAGGGAACAAAAATACCCTCAAAGGGATTACATATAGTTTCCCTGAAAGTATCACCTCTCATTGCATGGAGAATTTATTGAATAAAGGTACACATGCATTATTGCACAGTTCAATGTCGTACAAGTAGTGCACATCCCGCCATAGGAGATTCACCCTAATTTTCAGTTGGTCCTCTATAAAATCCAATAGTTATTCAAAATTCCCTAGGGTTTACCACCTTTATGAGGGGACCATGGCCATGGTATTCCATTGATTCCTAGTAGTCTACCACCTAATGTGCATCCTTATAGGAACTTGTTTTAACATAATAATTATGAAATCGAAAATATCATTCAAGAACTGTTGGAGGTTGTATTCATACATCCTAGTATTGTCCCATAATCATCATCAATGGCCCTGGTATTAAATAACAAAGGTAATTGGTGCATGTTTCCTGATTTTTGGGCTCTAAACAAGCTAACCATAAAATATTATCTCTTGGATAAACTTTATGGAGCCAAGATTTTCAGCAAACTTGGCATTCAGTACGAATACCATAAAATACAAATGAAAGAGGATGGCATCCTAAAGACAAAATTTCACATACATGTGGGTCATTATCAAATTTTAGTGATGCCCTTTTCCCTTCATAATGCTCCATCCAACTTCGAGAGCCTCATGAAGAAAAAAAAATCACCCTTTCTACATAGTTTTGTGTTATTATTCTATGATGATATCTTTATCTACAATAAAACATCCGACTCACATATAGAGCACATTGATAGAGGCTTTCAATTCATATTCCTAAAATGCTCCAAATGTTCTTTTGGGGTTCCATAGGTTAAATAATTGGGTCACATTACCAATCAGGATGGAGTATGCATATATCACAAGAATTCTTTGGCTATGAAATATTATCATGATTCAAAGACATATAAGATCTTGTTGGGTTCTTAGGAGTTTCTAGCTACTATAGGGACTTTATAAACAATTATGGAAAAATTGATGTTCCTTTAACATCACTACTAAAAAAATTATTTTGTATGGAGTGAGGTAATTGAGCAAGACTTCTCAACTATAAAATATGTCATATGCATTATTCAAGTATTAGCAATGCCATATTTTACAAAGACTTTTTTCCCATAATGTGATGCCTTAGGAAAAGGTCTTGGAGTAGTTTTGAGACAAGAAGTGTTTCCCTTAGCATTCACTAGTGAGTAGTTGTGTGACCACAATTTGTGTAAATCCACATATTAGAAAGAGATGGTGACAATCCTTCATGTAGTGGAGGCTTGGAACCCATATCTCATATGGCAATATTTCCATTTCAATACCAACCATCATAGTCTAAATTATTTTCTAGAACAAATTTTATCATCCCTAGATCAACATAAGAGGGTGACCAAGATGCTAGGGTATTATTACAAGATTATCTATAAGAACCTAATAAATAAACTTTGGTGGTTGATGTTTTATCTAGGAAATTTGAGGAGGATGGATCCTTCATCTCCTTATCTTTACTCACTCTAAGTTGGCTTGAGTAATCCCATTGAAAATGACTATAAAATGACACTATAGTTCAACTCATCCGATAAATTTGGGAAGATCCCAACCATCCTTAAGGTTATACATGGCAGAAATATACATTAAGTTATAAAGGGAACATTTTTTTGATAAAGAATTCTACCTTAAAACAAATGTTGTTAAAGGAATTGAATTCATCACCTACAATGGGTCACTCTAGTTTTCATTATACCTATGAAAGAGATAATCACTCATTCTTTTGGGAAGGAATGGAAATAAACATGCAATATTTTGTAACAACCAATGAATTTTTCCAAGAAGATGCTATAGTAATTACAACCACTACCAATCCCAACACATATTATACGGACCAACATCTCTATAGATGCTATAGTGGGACTCCCAGGAGAAGGTAACAAATCAGTGATCATGTTGGTAGTTTACCATATTTACAAATATGCTCATTTTTGTGACTTCTCACACCCATTTAACCCCTCCTCGGTTGCCCAAGTCTTATTGGATTATATTTTTAAGTTATATTCCATGTCCACCTCAATTGTCTTGACTCAACACCATACCTTAAGTAGAAAATTTTGGTAGGATTAGTTTAAACTTTAGGCTACCCTGCTAAATGTGAGCACTACATATCATCTCCAAATAAACGGTCAAAATAAAGTGGTCAACAAGTGATTAGAAACCAATTTTCAATGCTTTTCTTCCGAGAAACCACACCAATGGTCATAATGGCTTCCCCTTGCAGAATGGTCATAGAATACCACTTATCACGGAGCTACCAAAATGACACCATATGAAGTTGTTTGTGGCCAAAATCCCTTATTAGTGACTTCCTATTTACCAAGTACCTTCAAGGTTTAGGCCATGGATAACACACTTCACACTAAATAAGCCATTCTTTGCACACTTAAGGAACAAATGGTTATGTCTCAAAATAGAATGAAACAATAAGTAAACCAGCATCACTTCAAACCTTTTTTCACATAAGGTGATCATGTGTTTCTTTGACTTCAACCTTATAAAAAAATATCAATAAAAAGAAAAACACCCTAGAAATTAGCACCAAAGTTTTATATTGGACCCTATAAAATTATTTAGCAGTTTGGAAAAATTTCCTACAAGTTTCTTCAAAGCCACTCCAAAATTCATCTAGTATTTCATGTCTCTTCTCTAACGAAGGTCACACGATAAAAGTGTAAGGTGTGAACCATCTTAAAAAAAAATGATGAAGAAAGCTTCATTTGTCTCTAGCTGGAAGTAGTATCAAAGAGCATCAATTGTGCCAATGCATGGTCCAAGAAGTATTAATCTAGTAGAAATGCATGCAGTATGAATATGCCACATGGGAACAAACATTGGTTTTTCATCAATTTCCTCATCTCCAACCTTGAGGACAATGTTGATTTTGAAGAGGGAGGGAATGTTAGGATGCTACCCTAACCTCCCTACTTTATGCTACCTAGGAGTTAGTCAATTGTTGTATGTGGCCACCCTCTTGGAACAACATCCAATAGATAGTAGTGGATAGTTATTTAATGTAAAAGGTTCACACTATAAGGCCCAATAGGTAGTTTCTACCCATTAATGATGGGACCACAAGTAGTTATGGCATTATTATTGAAAATATATTTAAAGAGATAGGAGGCCATGTAATGTTTTTTTGTGTATTGTTGTATTTGAATCTTTTCTTGGTGAAATATTTCCCCACCTTAAAAGGTAAGTGAACATTTCTTTCTTTCTTCTAATTATCATAATACAAGAGTATATTTTACATATTTCATCTTATTTGTCTCTTGTATCTAGTTTTTTGCAATTATATTATATATATACATGGTTGTGTTTCAAGTTTAAGGTTAAGGAATCGTGCAATCCTTCGCCCTCCACCTTCCACCTTAGTAGGATGAAGACCAACTATGACATGGTGAAATTTTAGTGTTGTAGATATATGTTAAGGAAGAGGTATGATAAAGGTGGACATATGAATGAAGTGGGAATTCCTCTACATCTACCCTCTACCCAATAGGAAAAGAGAGTGAGGGAATTATAAGAAAGGTAGAAGAAAATGGAAAGAAGGGAAATGGAAATCAAAGGAATGTTGAGGCTTGAGTGATGCCAAGGGTAAACATTAGTGATAGAAGGAAAAAGATGAAATACTTCTACTTTTTTCCTTGAAACAAAAGTGAAAATCCATGAACTAAAATAGAAATAGGGGGAAGTAAAGGAAAAGAGAGGGAAAGACTTAAAGGATTTAAGTATGAGCAAGGAGTCAAATCAATAAAAAACCTATGGTTCTAGGATTCAATATTCTTAATAAAAAAATAAAAAATAAGGGGCTTTCACAACCTACCGAATGATTGACATGAAAGTACAACTTATGGATTTGGGGCCAACATTCTACATAAAATGCCTAATGAAATATATGTTTTCATTTTAAAATCTAATAAAGGACATTGATGAAACTAGAGTATGTTGATACACAGTTGTGGTACAATGACATATATCTGAGTGGATACATTAGACATATCATCATGCTTTGTAATCACTAGTTTATCATAATGGGAAAAATGACTTTAGAGTGGGGTTTTTTCTTAGTTCTTGGCTTTCCCACTATAAATTTGTGTCTCTTATATAACTGCTATATGATTTTTTGTGATGGTTTTTGTTGAGTTATTGTTTTTTTATGGACAAACACTAAACTAATGGTTAGGTAGAGAAATGGCTGTCATGGTCACTAGTTTGGGCAATATTAGCACAAGTTCAGTTGTGTTAGAAATGGTAGTGTACATTGTTGTTTTAAAATATTGTGTATACTTTAAGTTAAGTGTTTGACACTTATCCAGTATGTTGGCCACTAGGTAACTCTAACGTTTTTGGGGGCATTGTTGGAAAACTCAATCATTGGTGTTTGAGCACTAAGTGAACAAACTATCTTAGGGTTGGATTGTGTGAGTATAAGATGGAAGGGACTCTTGAGTGCAAGAAGACATACCAATGAGAGATAAGTGTAACTAGTCAAGCGTAAACCTAAATAAAGACAACAATGAAACTCCCATCTAATGAATCTAGATTGGACTATAGAACTAAATTTTGAGAAGATATATAGTAGAGGAGAGAAGGTGACTAATCATGTTGAGGATGTGGATGTTGCATTGAGTAGAATGTCATGAGTTAAATCAGATTTATAATTAGATTACAGAGAAGAAAACAAATACTTTGTGGATTGAATAATGGAAAATATCATAGAAAACAATCAAAGGATAAAGTCCATTAGGAAAACCTTGAATAAGGCCTACAATTTTTGGGGAGGACAGAACACCTGAAATAATTTTTGTTTACATATCAAACAATACATCTGACTATGCAATGACCTCGATGGAAGGTAGAAAACCATGAATATGTAAAAGACGATAAAGAACAAATATGGAGAGGTACAGACTAAATGAGGAGGAGTGGTCAAAAAATTTGGACAATGGGAAGACACCTCATGTGTCCCTTTTAAAAGAAGAAGGTAAGTAATGGACAAGGGAGGGGACAAAAAATATTAAAGATGAAATCTAAGTAGTGAAGTACAAGAGAGCCAAGGGAATGATATGGAAATTATTTGATTGTAAACTTTTAGGAAAGAGAAAATGAAAAGGGGCTTTTAGAGAAAAGCAAAGAGAAAAGGAGTGGGAAAAAGAAAGAGAATGGTAGCATGAAAAAGAAAAGAAAGAGAATGAACAAAGCAAATAGAGAGACAACATGTAAAATAAAAGGATAGAGTATGGCAAGAGAAGTCCAAGAAGTCCCTCTAGGAGCTTGCACAAGAATTATAATCCTTGGACTCTAACAAAGAGAAAAAATATGAAATGATGCAAACATTTCCAATGAAAACAAAGATGTCCATCATTGTTGAAAAAATGTGGATCCAACTCAAATCCTCAATTATGATGGACATATAGGAAAAAATGAATTTCTATTTATCGTGAAAATGATATTGAAAGCATATTAAAAAAATGATAGTGAAAGCATATAAAAAAGAAACATGTGATCCACCTCAAATCCTCAATTATGATGGAAGTATAGGCAAAAAAAAATTCTATTTATCATACTCAATTATGATGGAAGTATAGGCAAAAACGAATTTCTATTTATCATACTCAATTATGATGGAAGTATAGGCAAAAACGAATTTCTATTTATCATACTCAATTATAATGGAAGTATAGGCAAAAAAGAATTTCTATTTATCATGAAAATGATATTAAAAACATATTTAAAAAATGATATTGAAACATATAAAAAACAAAACACATGGAATAAGCCAAGTTGCTATTTAAATCCTTCTTATGAGAAAACACTATGTTATGATATAGATCAAAAGCATATGCATTATACACATTTAAGGAGACTTCGTCTTACTCGTATGTGAATCCTTATGCATTTACCCAACTATAGAATATCAAGCTGAATAGTAAGGTAGTTATCAAGTGATGTACACATAAAAGAATTGTCCAAACAACTTATTTATGATTCTGATGAAGCTATAGAGGAATAATTACTTTATATAAAATCCAAACTCAAATGTTTCAGCAAATTTCTTTATGACAAAGCCAATCCATCCAAAAACATTTAAAACGTTGCCAAAATAGAAGGTAAAAAAAACTTTTTTTTTATGAAAAAACTAAACTTAATACAACAAATTTCCCCATGACAAAAGTCAACGACATATAAAAACGTTGTTAAATATGACAAGAAAAATATACTTCTCTAGAAGCTAAGATGAAAATGAACGAAACGTAAAAATTAATTAAAAAAATGAAAAACATTTTCAATGTTTGTACAAGATACCAACCAGGGAGACCTAACCAGAGAAAAACAAGCGTCTAGAAGAAAAAATGAGCCAAAGAAGTCAAACGAAGTGAAGGAAGTAGGGTTAGGCTGTACTCTAATATTTTTTAATTAAATCCACTCATGAGAGATCAATAATTGTTGAGGGAAAATAGGATGAAGGATTCAGGAGTCTCAGCCGCCACCAATAATCGGCGTAACTGTTACCTCAATGGTTAAGTCTCAGGTGAGGAACTCTCTAGTTGCCCAATGGATGAAACTGTATTTGATGGGGCAAGGGACAGAAGCAGAGTGACAAGTCCAGTTACAGCTCTTTTCATGTTGAGCAACTTAACATAGTTACAGTGACTGAAAGTGGAACTCTGCTTTGCTTGCTTGATCCTTACAGGAGAAGAAATATAGGGTAGAGTGAATTAGAGCTCTTCCTACTTTGAGTTTTAAGAGGAATGAAGCTTTGAAGGGGAAGAAATATAAGACAGTAACGTAAGAAAGTAAAATTTAAGAAATATAAGATAGCAACATTGAAAAATTAAAATAAATAACTATCTAATTTTTGATAGAAATTTTGAAATGACAAGTTGTACAGCTAGAATCATGTAATTTCCTGAAATTGACAGTTCATATCAGAGTTGCAGAGATTAATTATCTTAGCCAAAATGATTTTAAATATAATTTTCTAGTTCTTCTTATGTTATATTGAATAAATACTATTAGTATAGATCTATTTTAAACTCCCATCTATTAAACTAAACAGGCTGGTTGACTATTTTAGATGCTGTAGTGTACATAAGTAAATATTTTCAACTTAACATAACTTAACTTTACAGAATGTGACAACATATCTCTCTCATATTCATACCCATAACTTTACATAATGTGACAACATCTTCCTCATACTGATAACTAGAGTGGAGGGGTGCTTCGCCCTAAACCTTATCACTCTTATAAATAAAAATATATTGTTATTTTTTTTATAAATGAAAATATCCTGTTATCCTTCCCTTACCAAGACAAATCTCAATTCAGCTGAACTATAAACACCTTAAATGAAAATATCATGTTACCTTCCTTTACTAGAACAAATCTCAATCCAACTAAACTGTAAAGCACCTTACTAAGTTCCCTATGTACAATTCAACTGAACTGTAAAAACAACTTAAATGAAAATATCATATTACCTTCTCTTACTAAAACAAATCTCAATCCAATTGAACTGTAAAACACCTTACTACTTTAGATACTAAGATATTAATATACTCTACTTATATTACATACTGTAAAGCACCTTAAATGAAAATATCATGTTACCTTTCCTTACTAGAACAAATCTCAATCCAACTGAACTGTAAAGAACCTTACTACGTTCCCTATTCCATATGTACAATCCAACTGAACTGTAAAGCACCTTAAATGAAAATATCATGTTACCTTCCCTTACTAGAACAAATCTCAATCCAATTGAACTGTAAAGCACCTTACTAAGTTCCCTATTTACAATTCAACTGAACTGTAAAACACTTTATATGAAAATATCATGTTACCAATCTCAATCCAACTGAACTGTAAAGCACCTTACTGCTTTTGATGCAAAGATATTAATATACTCTACTTACCTTACATTAGGTTATAGAAATATGAAAATATCATGTTACCTTCCCTTACTAGAACAAATCTCAATCCAACTGAACTGTAAAGCACCTTACTACATTCGATGCAAAGATATTAATATACTCTACTTACCTTACATTAGGTCACAGACAGAATGGAGAGCCGAATGCACTGTGTGCTTAAATTCCCATCTTTTATGTATTCTCAAGAATCATGAACATAACTGAATACATTGTCGTTTTTAATTATATGGTTTGAACCAGGTACTTCATTGTACATGAACTGAGAAACCAATCATAAGTTATATTATAGTAAGTTTAACAGAAATCTCCCCGTCTGAGAAGGGAACGTCCGCCATTATTGGCGAATATATATACCATATAAAAATACAACAGATCATAAGAGTAAACCTGGCCGAGTTCAAGCCATCTTAATTGTTGGAAGAGTTCAAACCTGGCCGAGTTCAACACAGATTGGCATCAAGCCGATCTACGTACCTGAATTCATATCAATACAATCACAGTCGTCCCCTTTGGATTTTTGTTTAAAGAGATAGATCTTGCCTGTCAATAGCCCATCAGATACCTATACAACTGAAGAATCGAAGAATATATTTGAACTTGCAGCGAAGCTTGGTAGAGTGCAGTCTCCACATAAGTTTTGCGTAGCGTCGGAATCGAAATCGTCTGGCCTTCCTGCCCTTGACGAAGTAGAGAGGAGTCCTTCTCGGGGTTTCGCCTAAAGGGGTCTTGGGGGGATGATCGTCCTCTTCTTCCCTGATGGTCTCCAAGTTGAGAACCAGGCATGGCCTGTATGGTTTCGCTATTTCCCACGCCTGCGATAACTGGTATGGAATTATGGGATGAACCTGTGACGATGGTTCCTCCTCTTTGCAGCTTTTCTTCTCGGAGACTCGAATTAATAAGCTCATCACCATAGACTTGGACTGAGATTTGGACTGGGATTTGTCCCCCTCTTTCTTCATTGCGTTTCCAGCCATCTCTGTGCAGGATCAGAAGGGCACATGTTAGATGTGAATAAGTAAATGTGTGGCCAGAACCAGTGCAGTAGGAGTTGTTAGATATAGCAGAAGGTAGTTCAGCCCACAGTTTCTGATATTAATTAAAAAAAATGTTCTGCCATGTTTGATTTTGTCCTCATGTTCACTAAAGTTTGGGTTCGTTAGGTGGCGTTGGATTTGGCAATCGCCTGGTTACTGTTTACCATGTGATGTTGTTCCCGCAATTGATAGCTATGGTGTTTTCTGTTTGAGTGCTATTTTGTTTTATAAAGGAAAAAACTTGAACATTGGATCCACTATTTCTTGAACAATGGATTAACTATTTTAGTTTAGGTAAGGACTTTTTGTTTGTTTTTGTGGGAAGCTTCATTGGAAGAATACCGACATCAATATTATATCAGGAGAGGACAAATATTATTCAGGTAGGCTGCAGTCTGATATGTGAACAAGATATGTTACTTTAATATCACCTAATGTTGTAACTAAAAATATTTTGATAAGTATATTATAACATGTGTCATGCGTGATAATAGGATTACCTCTTTCCCACAAATCAAGCTTAGATGGCAACTGCCTTCCATGATGTTGATATTTTTCTATGTTTTACAATTTAATCATAAAATAATTTAATATTATTAAATTTTTCAATATATAAGTTTTTATCAAAAAATATTATTAATTAATATATATTTATTTTTATTTTTATTTTATTTAATTTATAATTAAATTTTTAGAATGGTAAAGGTTTTGTTTCTTTAATTTTCTATTTAAGAAATTTGATCCTTCTTAACTTTTAATAAATTTGAAAATAAAATTGATTTAGGTTAATTCAATTTATTGTAATGTTCCACATGCCGAAGCAAATCAATAGTCGTATATAGCTATCAAAAAATGACTAGAGGCTTAGCATATTTCTAAATCTAAAACAATAAGGTTTAGTGTTTTCTCAATTTTGGATTTCTGAGTATTTAAAGAGATTGCATATTTAAGAAACTCGCCAAGAAGCCACATAACCCTAAAGAACGTTTATTGATGAGAGGATGTTGAGTCTTGAATTTTCGGTGCCCTAGACTGCAGAAGCGCCCTCTCCTCGATATCCATTGGAGTTGTACCACGATCTTCGTTGTCATTTACTATATCACTATCACCAAAGGAGACCGGACCATGGTTAATTGAACCAGATGCAGAGTGTTGAGGAAAGACAAACTTCATGCACTATATTTCTACCTCCATTTCATCCATTCACCTCGACAAAGAGGCCAAGGCCTCCTCAAATTCCCAAAAACTGATTGATAGTTGTTGGAGTGTTGAGAAGTTGGCTTGGGATATTTCATCATGATGCATAAGGAACATTTTGAAATAATTCCAAGATTCCATCTCTACCCGCTAAAACAATAAACTAGAAAACCTTCACCGGCAAAAGCACTCAAATCCAAAACCAAAAGAGGTGAGGGCATGAGGGGAAAAACTATGTAAATAAACCATGTGAAACAAAAGACAAGCATTACTAGTGCCTAGAGAAAATTGTTGCCGAATCAGGATCAACTCGAAAGACAGAATTGAAATAGGGCAGGGGCCACCAACTGAAGAAAATGACAATACTTCACAAACCAACAACAGAAAACACCTTGGGAGAAAACCACTCTGAAAAACCAACCACTATCCATGGGACAAACCCCACCCGAAAACTAGAGCAGAATAAACCATTGTCGAAGGAACCATTTCCCATAAAAAGTGGAGGAGACACGAAACAAAGTAAATGTTTGCTAGAGGTTTGTTAAGAACCAAATGTGTGATGGGACTAACCAAGTTGTCGATGAGACATTCCATATGCATGCGCACAAAGAAAGAGGGGGAATAAATTAAGGGATAGACACATACCCTCCAACCCCATTTATAACAGTACGCCCACCTTCAAGGTTATCTCCTCGTTTGGCCATTCAGTTGGCTAGGGTATTTAGATCCTTTTTTACATGATAAAACCTAACAGAGATGAAACCATTGAATATAGATTGGGTGTGAGAGATAACACTATTAAATGTGTTGCTTCGAGTCTATCTCTTCTTGATAATCGCATGGATGACCATCATCGAGTCCTTGAACACTAAGAGATTAGTGATATTCCTCTCCCTTGCTAAATAAACTTCTTTGAGAAGGGCATAAGCTTCCATGACATTGTTTTTTTCCTTGCCAAGGCTCCACACATATGAAACTAAAGAATTTTCTCTAGGATGGAGAAGATTCTCACCTGTGTGTACCACCCCATAATTTTATTAGTATGATGATATGATATTTTTCGTTTTTCATTTTTGTGGATGTTACTATACCTTTTTTAAATTTAATTTATTAATGTTACGAAAGTTAATTGACTTTGAATAAATATTTTTTTAAAGAAATTCCCATGTGGATGTGTCACATAGCATGCTATATTTTAATTCTTTAAGTTAATTTATTTAATAACACACTCCCTTATTTAGTATCACCTTAAAATCATGTCATTTTAAGATGTATTAAGCATGAAAAGAAGTCTAAGAAAAATGCAGATCATTAGAGAAGAAAATACCCATAAGTGATAAAAACAATTAAGAATGTACCAAAGAAATTCACCTTACCATTATTATTAAGAAAGTGAAAAATCCAAATCTTTAGAGAATAAAGTACCAATAAGTAATAAAAACAATTAAAAGTACCAAAGAGATTTATCTTCCTATTATTATTAAGAAAGTACTATTATTATTATTTTATTTTTAGTTTTATAAATTATATTTATTTTTGTTTTGGATTAATTTTTTTTAAACTATGTTACAAATATGACTTATCTAGAAGAAAAAAAACAAATTACATCCACTTAGTATATAGAAAATGACTCTCAAAATAATAATAAATTGAATTTTATCATTTAATTTTAAATTTAAAATATTATTCCTTTTATTTATTATATATATATATAATTCAACAATATCATAAAAATACATTCCTTTATTATTATTAACAATAAATAAGATTCTTATTAACAACAAATAAGATTCTTGTCCTAAAATAAGTTAAAAAATTATTAATTTTTTAGTACCATGAAAATATCAAAAACTTAGTTTACACTAGTAGAAAAGAGGGAAATTAATAAG
>JASDQU010506889.1:43587-72357 GCA_032191745.1 Picea mariana
AATGTTTACCCTTGGCATCACTCAAGCCTCAACATTCCTTTGATTTCCATTTCCCTTCTTTCCATTTTCTTCTACCTTTCTTCTAATTCCCTCACTCTCTTTTCTTATTGGGTAGAGGAATTCCCAATTCATTCATATGTCCACCTTTCTCACACCTCTTCCTTAACATATATCTACCACACTAAAATTTCACCATGCCATAGTTGGTCTTCATCCTACTAAGGTGGAAGATGGAGGGTGAAGGATTGCATAGTTCCTTAACCTTAAAATTCAAACAAAACCATGTATATAGAGAATATAATTGAAGAAAACTAGATACAAGAGACAAATAAGATGAAATATGTAAAATATACTCTTGTATTATGATAATTAGAAGAAATAAAGAAATGTTCACTTACCTTTTAAGGTGGGGAAATATTTCACCAAGAAAAGATTCAAATACAACAATACACAAAAAAACATTACATGGCCTCCTATCTCTTTAAATATATTTTCAATAATAAAGCCATAACTACTTGTGGTCCCATGATGAATGGGTAGCAACTACCTGTTGGGCCTTATAGTGTGAACCTTTTACATTAAATAACTATCCACTACTATCTAATGGGCATTGTTCCAAGAGGGTGGCCACATACATCAATTGACTAACTCCTAGGTAGCATAAAGTAGGGAGGTTAGGGTAGCATCCTAACATTTCCTCCCTCTTCAAAATCAACATTGTCCTCGGGGTTGGAGATGAGGAAATTGATGCAAAACCAATGTTTGTTCCCATGTGGCATACTCATACTGCACATATTTCTACTAGATTAATACTTCTTGGACCATGCATTGACACAATTGATGCTCTTTCATACTACTTCCAGCTAGAGCCAAATGGAGCATTCTTCATCAAGTTTTGTTAAGATGGTTCACACCTTAAACTTTTATTGTGTGACCTTCTTTAGAGAAGAGACATGAAATACTAGATGAATCTTGGAGTGGGTTGGAAGAGGTAACTTGTACGATATTTGTCCAAACTGCTAGATAATTTTATAGGGTCCAATATATAACTTTGGTGCTAATTTCTAGGGTGTTTTGTTTTTTATTGATGTTTTTTTATAAGGTTGAAGTCAAAGAAACACATGATCACCTTATGTGAAAAAAGGTTTGAAGTGATGTTGGTTTACTTATTGTTTCACTCTTTTTGAGTCAACCAATTTTTCATTAAGTGTGCGAAGAATGGCTTATTTAGTGTGAAGTGTGTTATCCATGGCCTAAACCTTGAAGGTGCTTGGTAAATAGGAAGTCACTAACAAGGGATTTTGGCCATAAACAACTTCATATGGTTTCATTTTGGTAGCTCCATGATAAGTGGTATTCTATGACCATTCTACAAGGGGAAGCCATTACGAACATTTGTGTGGTTTCTCAGAAGAAAATCATTCAAAATAGGTTTCTAATCACTTGCCAACCACTTTAGTTTGACCGTCTATTTGGAGACGATATGCAGTGCTCACATTTAGCTGGGTATCCTAAAGTTTAAACTAATCCTACAAAATTTTTCTATTGAAGGTAGGATGTTGAGTCAAGACAATGGAGGTAGACATGGAATGTAACTTAAAAATATAATCCAATAAGACTTGGGAAACCTAGGAGGGGTTAAATGGGTGTGAGAAGTCACAAAAATGAGCATATTTGTAAATATGGTAAACTACCAACATGATCATTGATTTGTTACCTTCTCTTGGGAGTCCCCTATAGAATCGATAGAGATGTTGGTCCATATAATATGTGTTGGGATTGGTAGTGGTTGTAATTCCTATAACATCTTCTTGGAAAATTTCATTGGTTGTTATAAAATATTGCATGTTTATTTTCATTCCTTCCCAAAAGAATGAGTGATTAGCTCTTTCATAGGTTTAATAAAACCTAGAGTGACCCATTGTAGGTGATGAATGCAATTCCTTTAACAACATTTGTTTTAAGGTAGAATTATTTATCAAAAAAAGTTCCCTTTATAACTTAATGTATATTTATGCCATGTATAACCTTAAGGATGGTTGGGATCTTCCCAAATTTATCGGATGAGTTGAACTATAGTGTCATTTTCTAGACATTTTTGATGGGATTACTCAAGCCAACCTAGAATGAGTAAAGATAAGAAGATGAAGGATCCGTCCTCCTCAAATTGCCTAGATAAAACATCAACCACCACAGTTTATTTATCAGGTTCTTATAGATAATCTTGTAATCATACCCTAACATCTTGGTCACCCTCTTATGTTGATCTAGGGATGATAACTTTTGTTCTAGAAAAAAAATTAGACTATGATGGTTGGTATTGACATGGAAATATCGCCTATGAGACATGGGTTCCAAGCCTCCACTACATGAAGGATTGTCACCATCTCTTTCTCATATGTGGATTTACCCAAATTGTGGTCACACAACTACTCAGTAGTGAATGCTAAGGGGAGCCCTTCTTGTCTCAAAACTACTCCAAGACCTTTTACTAAGGAATCACATTACGGGAAACAAGTCTTAGCAAAATATGGCATTGCTAATACTGGAATAGTTGAGAAGTCTTGCTCAATTACCTCACTCCATACAAAAGAATTTTTTTAGTAGTGATGTTAAAGGAGCATCAAATTTTCCATATTTTTTTATAAAGTCCCTATAGTAGCTAGAAAATCCTAAGAACCCAACAAGATCTTATATGTATTTGAATTGGGATAATATTGCATAGCCAAAACATTCTTGTGATATATGCATACCCCATCCTGACTGTCAATGTGACCCAATTATTTAACCTATGGAACCCCAAAAGAACATTTGGATCATTTTATGAATAGGAATTGAAAGCCTCTATCAATGTGCTCTATATGTGAATCATAGGTTTTACTGTAGATAAAGATATCATCATAGAATAATAACACAAAACTATGTAGAAAGGGTGATTTTTTCTTCATGAGGCTCTCGAAGTTGGATGGAGCATTACGAAGGGAAAAGGGCATCACTAAAATTTCATAATGACCCACATGTGTGTGAAAGTTTTTCTTTAGGATGCCATCCTATTTCATTTGTATTTGATGGTATTCATAATGAATGTCGAGTTTGGAGAAAATATTGGCTCCATAAAGTTCATCCAAGAGATAATATTTGATGGTTAGCTTGTTCAAAGATTGAAAATTAGGAAACATGCACCAATTACCTTTGTTCTTTAATACCAGGACTATTGATGATGATTATGGGGCAATAATAGGATGTATGAATCCAACCTCCAATAGTTCTTGAATGATATTTTTGATTTCATAATTATTATGTTAAAACAAGTTCCTATAAGGATGCACATTAGGTGGTAGACTACTAGGAATCAATGGAATACCATGGCCATGGTCCCCTCATAAAGGTGGTAAACCCTAGGGAATTTTAAATACTTATTGGATTTATAGAGGACCAATTGCAAATTAGGGTGAATGTCCTATGGCGGGATGTGCACTACTTGTATGACATTGAACTGTGCAATAATGCATGGGTGACCTCTCTTTAATAAATTCTCCATGCAATGAGAGGTGATAATTTCAGGGAAACTATATGTAATATCTTTGAGGGTATTTTTGTTCCCTTCCTTAGTGAATATCATGTATAAATCCTTGAAATCCATAGTGACAAGTTCAAAATCATATAACCATTCTACTCTTAGGACTACATTGCAACCACCCATTTCAACAACAAACATGTGAGTTTTGAAATGATACTCACCCATTTGGAGTTTCACATTTTCACATCGACAACCAAATTTCATCATACCACCATTGGCTATCATAATTTGCAAATTAGGTGTAGGAAAAACATAACAATGGGTTTCTTCAACTACTCTCCTATGAATAAAATTGTTTGTGATACCATTTTCAATCAATACAATCACTTTGTAGTTCTTGATATAACCAATCGACTTCAATGTTTGGGGTGATCAGAAGCTAGATAAGGCATGGAGATAAATTTGGGATTCTTCACAAGGAGATTGCAAGGTGTTTTCCTCATCCATGGGAGGGGTGGCATCGTCCAAGTTTGGTTCAATATTGTATTTAGTGGAAATTCCATCTGAGTGTTCTTATGGGGATACTTCCATTTGAAATAATAGTTTTTATTCACATTTGTTCCCTTTTAAATTTCACTCATCACAATTATAGAAAATGTGGAGGTGTTGGAATTATTCCATCTCTTCTCGAGATAAATTGTGGATTCTCACTAGATAAGAGTTGGAGGGGATGGGGGTAGTTTCTGTGCAAGAACTAGCGAGAATAGTGAATAAAGGTAACTTAGTTTGGGCATTGATCACCATCTCAAATTATTTATCCCTTCCATAATCTTCCAACCATGTTTTTGGGTGCTACATTATGACGTGTTCTCTAATTTCCTCCTTAAGGCCACTAATGAAACAATCTTTAAAATGGGAATAAGATAGCTCCTCTATGCAGATTTCTAATTGTTGAAAGGTAGAAATATAGTCAATAATTGTACCTATTTGGTGTAAATTTGTTAGTAATCCCAAATAGTGAGTGTCACATTCAAAACAATCATAAAGGATGTATAAAAATTGGGTCCAACTAGTGTGGCCTCCATAATATTTTTTATACCATTTCCACCACTACCAACATTCTGAATCTGAATATGAGAACCCCACTTTTAGTTTATGCAGGTCATCAATAATTCCATGGAAAGAGAAATAGTGGTCTAATTGGGTAACCCAACCTAAGGGATTGGAAACATCAATTTGTTCATGTTGACCTTTGGGAAGTGTTTCCACGAATTGTGATCCTAAAAGTACGGGCAAGGGATATTTGGAAAGAGAGTGTGAGTGGCCTGCACTTTGTTTGTTGGGGATTCTGCCTTGGTTGGATCTATGTGTGGATTTGATATCTAGATAATCAAGCACATACATAACATTTCCAATACCTCACCTTGCCTACTCATCACAGTGAACAACTCTTTGAGTGAAGATACAACGTTAGAAATATTGGCTTCAAGTTGTCGGTGCTTAGTAGGTAGGTCATGGTTTTGGTTCTTTTTGTTTTTCATGTTGTGAGTATGGACCATGGGACCACTTAAGAGTGTGTCTAAGTGTTATTCCCAACTTATCTCACTATGATCAGTGGATTGAAAGGATTTTGTTTAGATATGCCATGAACTTTGTACTATCAGGTCCACAAAAAAGGGTCACTGGAGAGGTAGACCCATGTGATTAACATTATGCAAGGAATATTTTGAGATAAGTCTCCCAAAATGGCATTGGAAGAACTTAGAAAATTTGTTTCTTAAATTGGTGGGAGTATTACTCCCTAGTAAATACAACAACACTAACAAAATTTCCAATTTCCTTCCACACACAAAAAATGTAGGAATTTATGTTAGGATATTTAGACACTTAGGAGTTAGTTAATATCTACTTGGTCTAATGTGTTGTTGGGTAATTTTTTTTTTCTTAGTGTTTTTATTTAGTATGCATTAGTATGCATTTGTAGTTAGGAAATATGACGGTCATGATATGTTCCCGACATAGAGTGATCTGACGGTTCATATTCTCCTCGATCTTAATGACTACATTGATCTATGGCTTAACACCCAATTGGTCCATGATATCTATTTAAAGAGCATGGGGGATCATTTTACGATGATTGATTGTGAGAAAATATATTGTAAAAATATTTGTAATCTTTTTCTTTTGCATTAATAAATTGCTCCAAGTGGCCATGTTGGTTGGGGCCATGGATGTTTCTCGTAGGGGTTTTACCACGTCAAAATATCGGTGTGTTGATATTTGATTTGGTTGTGTGAGTGGTTACTGAAGGTGTTCATCCTCTGTTGGAGTACGTGTGCTATTGAACATGGTATCTGACCCTGTTTAAAAACCCGCTCTCGCTGTAGATCAAGATTGTGAAGCCGATTTGCCTCATCTCTCGCTTTTGCAATTTTCATACATTTATGGGATAAGGGGATTGTTCCATTGCATTTGGAGAATTTGTTTTAGTCAAGAATTTTTTTTTTTCACTTGAAAGGGTTTTTGTTTTCCCAAGATACAACCATTCCAGTCAGTTCCGTAGGTATAAAGCCCAAATACGCCTTTTTAAAATTTTTGCAGAGTATTATTTCGATTTTATTTCGGGTTTCTATTTTTTTTTTTCTTCTGGGTTGCTACTCTTTTCAATATGTGTATGTTGTTTTCCCCATGCTTTGCAAGATCTCGACAAATCAGAAACATATCAGAAATGGTGCATTTTCCTGGTAATCTAATTGAGATCTAATCCTTGTTGTCATCGAGAAGCGAAACAATTTTCTTATGTGAAAAGAGTTTTTTTTTAGAATTCTCTCCAAGGATGTCCTCAACTACAACAACAACAACAACCCCAATCTTCCTTCTAAACAATACCATATGTTTTTCTAGCTCACTTGGTTAAAAGTTATCTTATTAAGTAAGAGGTCTTGAGTTCAAGTCTCATTTTTTTTTACTTTTTTTGAAAAAAGTTCATGCATCCATTGTAAAGTGTATTTCACTTCAAGTATAAAAGTGAATCGCTATAAGATTTAATATTTTATTTTAAAGTTATTTATTTTGTATGCAACTTCCTTTTATAAAGTAACTTCATTGTAAAAGTGATCCCCACTTCTTTTTATAAAAGTGGCTCACTTCATAAAGAAACTTATTTGTAAAAGTGAGATTATTTGGAGGGTTATCACCACGTGGATCAAATTCTACTTGCCACTTGCCACTTGGCTCTTTGGTTACCGTTTATGTTTTTTTTTTTCAAAATGACATAACTTTCACATCTGAAGTCCGTTTTCAGTGCCGTTTTTTTTAAATTGCCTAATTTTTCAAGATATTTCCATCCACATCATCAGTTTCAGTTTTTAAATCCATATTATCTACATATTAAATATGGATTCTTCCAGTGATCTTTTTCTTACTAGCACCAACTACTTCCAATGGAAATCCCATATGGAGGATTTATTAAGAAGTAAAGTCATGTACCAGATTACCTTGGGAAAGGAAAAATAAATCATTGATGATAAAAATAAAGTCAAAATGGATAATAGTAATGATGAGGCATGTGGACTAATAATAATGTCCATCTCTCCTGATTTAAGGTTTCACCTTCAAGAAATTGATGACCTCGATGAAGCTTTGGAAAAACTTGAATCTGTATTTGGTAAACATAATATTATTCTAGCACATGGGTTATAAAATCGAAGATTGAATTTAAGTCCAAATGATTTTTCTTGCAGTTAAGACTATGTATGTAAGTTTAAAACACTTAGAATTTTATATGAAGAGTGTAACATAAAGCTAGAGGAAGAGAGTTGCATCTATATTATTTTTTTTAAGCTAGGTAGTGCATATTTTGTATTTGTATCTTCCTTTTATGCCATGAGTGAGGATCTAGGGAATCTTATAAAAAACCCACTCTTGAGTCCTTTTGTGATGCTTTGATTAGAGAGAAAAATAAGATTATACAACTTGGAGTGATCAACAATGCGGGTACATCCAAAAAAGCCTTAGTAGCCCAGTAGAATGATAAACCCAAGAATCCCAAGAAACAACATCCTCGCCACAACAACAAGTAAAACAAGGGTCCCAAACCCACTTAGACAACTTGAGCTCCTAACTGTGACAAAGGAGAAAAATATAAAAATAAGAAGACTGAAAGACATTGCAACTTTTGTGGGAAACATGGTCATGATAAGTCCAAATGTTTCAAGAAGATGGTAGATTTAGAAGCAACGATAAAGAAGCAAAAAATCAATATTGATTCTACTACTTCTTCTCATGGACATGCACTTTTTGATTCTAACTTCTCCTTCAATGCAACTTATACTTCTTTTGATGAGTGACTTATTGATTCTTGAGAATATTATCATATGGCTAAGAAGAAAGCCATATTTTCTACTCTAAATGAATTTAACACCAAGAAAATATTTGTTGGTGATGATAGATATCTTAGTGTTGTAGGATCTCTAACAATTCAGGTAGATAATGGTCATTTTAGTGATTTATTATGTGTTCCAATTCTTTCATGTAACCTTCTATCATTATATCAAATCACTCATTCAAGTGAAGGTAAAAGCGTAGAGTTTCACATCACCAAGTTGTAATCAAGGATCTAAAATATCCTCAACATGTTCTTGCAACTAGAATTGTTGATGATATTATTGGGTTGTACAAGTTTGACAACTTTGGGTCATCATCTTTTCCATCAGTTTTTGTAGCTCATAGCGAGGCTTGAGAAAACTTTGGCATGAACGGTTTGGTGATCTAAATTATTTCTTATTGCAACAACTATGTAATCAACATATGGTGACTAGTGTTCCTCTTGTTTCATGCAGAGATGGTGTTTGTTTCAGTTATGTTCTCGACAAACATCATCGGGACAATTTTGACAAACATGCCTCTTGGCACGCCTTGGGTGCTTTGTATATTGTTCACAATGACTTGTGTGGTCCACTTGAGCTACACATACACTTCATCAAAAATTTCATTCATGATCAAGTTATTGAAGTGCTCTTTTTCCCTGCATAAGATCAAGTTGTCGATATTTTCACAAAGTCTCTTACAGAAGTGAAGTTTTCCAATTGATCTATGTTAGGCGTTCATAAAGTTGTCATTAAGGGGGGATAGGATATAATGCCTCATTCCTTCTCCTATTGTGTCATTATTGTAAATCCTTCAATTTTATCCCAAGTTATTCTTAATGGGGGATGCTAGGATATTTAGACACTTAGGAGTTAGTTAAGATCTACTTGGTCTAATGTTTCATTGGGTAAAAGTGTGTTTCTTTAGTATGCATTTGTAGTTAGGAAATCCGACGGTCATGATATGCTCTCAACATAGAGTGATCTGATGGTTCATATTCTCCTCGAAATTAATGACTACATTGATCCATGGCTTAACACTTGATTGGTCCATGATCTCTATTTAAAGAGCATGGAGAGTCATTTGTCAATTATCGGTTGTAATAAAATCTCTTTTAAATCTCTCTGTAATCTTTTTCTTTTGCATTAATAAATTTCTCCAAGTGGCCATGTTGGTTGGGGCCGTGGATGTTTCCCGTAAGGGTTTACCATGTCAAAATATCGATTTATTGATATATGATCTAGTTGTGTGAGTGGTTACTAAAGGTGTTCGTCCTCTGTTGGAATACTTGTGTTGTCGAACAATTTCACTAGCCCAATGTAGAGACTAGGGTTTATAGGGCCGTACTGACATAGCAATGTCAATTTCTATATCTCTCTAATATACTAAAGGTTTTTGAACAATAACACTTAGTCAAATATTTCATGACACCTACTAAGGATGATAGATCATACCCTTATCCATACTACTCAATACACTAGTATGCCATAGTGATATCCTTGAGTGATGTTATCAATGTATTATAGCAACATGATGGTCATATGTTTATGTAATATTGGTTTCAATTGTGTTTAAAGGGATTCTCATATACTTGAGCGTACATGGAAGTCAATTCCATATATATGTTCTACCTAATTTAATGCTACTCTAAGGGGCACCAACATGGATTACAAGGGTGTCCAACAAGGTGAGGCGACTTTTATTTTCTATGGGTATTGTTGTTGGATCATAGTTTTACCCATTGAACAATATATCTCTATGCTACTTAAAGGTACTAGAACACATCTTTAACCTAACAAAACTCTGGAAAAATTTGGAGGCATGCTGGCTCAAGAAAGAGCTCTGATACCACTTGCAGTGTTCCTTAACCCTTAAACTTGAAACACAATAAAGTATATAGATAATATCATTATAGAAAACTTGATAAAAGAGACAAATAAGATGAAATATGCAAAATATACCCTTGCATTATTATAATAAGAAGAAATAAAAAAAAATGTTCAATTGCCTCTTAAGGTGAGGTCAGTTTTCATTGAGCAAAGCTCCAAATACAACAATACATGACAAAATATTCCATAACCTTTTATTTCTTTAAATATATTTTCAATAGAAAAAACCTTAATTACCTGTAGTCCTCTCATTAATGGGTACCAACTACCTAGTGAGCCTTATAAAGTTGACCCTTTTACATTAAATAACTATCCACTATTATATATAGAGTATGAATGCACATATCAATTGACTTACTCAAATGGGCCTTATTCAAAGAGTATGGATGCATACATCAATTGACTTACTCCTATGTAGCCTAAAGTAAGGGGGTTAAGACGGGATCCTAACAAAGATATTAAGTACTTCACAATCATTCCTTAACCTATCTTTTCTTTCCACACTTAATCTTCATCTTACTGAGGTGGAGGGTATCCTTCTTCACTTTCCACACTTAATCTTCATCATGCTGAGATGGAGGGTATCCTTTCCCCACTCACTTTTTTAGTTGGTCTATTAAACTTAAAACACACAAACTTGCACTCTTAAATTATTCATGAGCATAAGAGAGACTATACTAGCAAAGATTAACTCTTATGGAAGTATAAGTGAATGGGATTTTTAATATGAATAACAAATAATGTTTTCACACCACAAATGTGGTTTGAATATTTGATCCACCAATCCTATTGATGTGGGAAAGGACCAACAACAATTGTTCTAACATGGGTTGTAGTAGGTTGTAACTTTGATTACAATGGGTTTTCATGGGTTGTAACTTTGATTACAATGGTTAGAGTTGCACAAAGGAGGGATTATTGGAGACATAGGAAGACAAAGACTCCAATGAAAGGTGTAACATAAAGCTAGAGGAAGAGCGTTGCATCTATATTATTTTTTTAAGCTAGGTAGTGCATATTTTGTGTTTGTATCTACCTTTTATGCCATGAGAGAGGCTCTAGGAACAAATTATCAAAAACCTACTCTTAAGTCCTTTTATGATGCTTTGATTAGAGAGAAAGATAAGCTTATACAACTTGGAGTGATCAACAATGCAGGTACATCCAACAAAGTCTTAGTAGCCCGGTAGGAAGATAAACACAAGAATCCCAAGAAGCAACAACCTCACCACAAAAATAAGTAAAACAAGGGTCCCAAACCCACTTAGAAAACTTAAGCTCCTAATGGTGAGAAAGGAGCAAAATATAAAATAAGTAGACTGACAGACATTGCAACTTTTATGGGAAAGATGGTCATGATGAGTCCAAATGTTTCAATAAGATGGTAGCTTTAGAAGCAAAAATAAAGAAGCACAACATCGATATTGATTATACTACTTCTTCTTCTTCTCATGGACATGCACTTTCTACTTCTATCTTCTCCTTCAATGTAACTTATACTTCTTCTTCTGATGAGTGAATTATTGATTCTTGAGCATCTTATCATATGGCTAAGCAGAAAGCCATATTTTCTACTCTAAATGAATGTAACACCAAGAAAATATTTGTTGGTAATGATAGATCTCTTAGTGTTGTAGGATATCTAACAATTCAAGTAGATAATGGTTATTTCAATGATGTATTATGTGTTCCAAGTATTTCCTGTAACCTTCTATCATTATATCAAATTAGTCATTCAAGTGAAGGTAAAAGCGTAGAGTTTTCACATCACCAAGTTGTAATCAAGGATCTAAAAGATCTACAACATGTTCTCGCAACTAGAATTGTTGATGATATTATCAGGTTGTACAAGTTTGACAACTTTGGGTCATCATCTTTTCCATCATTTTTTGTAGCTCATAGCGATGGCTTGAGAAAACTTTGGCATGAGCGGTTTGGTCATCTAAATTATTTCTCATTGCAACAACTATGTAATCAACATATGGTGATTGGTGTTCCTCTTGTTTCATGCTGAGATGGTGTTTGTGTCAGTTGTGTTCTCAACAAACATCATCAGGACAATTTTGACAAACATGCCTCTTGGCACACCTTGGGCCCTTTGTAGCTTGTTCACAGTGACTTTTGTGGTACACTCTCTTCTCCTTATTTTTATAAATGAAAGTATTTATTAACTTTTATTGATGACTTTTCCATATGTGGTTGGGTTTACTTCTTAAAACGTAAGAGAATTTTTTTTGAAAAGTTTTTGTTCTACAGGGCCCTTGTAGAAAAGCAATCTAGACATCAAATTCAAAGGTTAAGAACAAATAATGGAGAATATGTGAACAATACTTTTACAAGTTACTGCACTACATGGGGCATCCAAATGCAACACACTTTTCCATATACACCACAAAAAAAATGGTGTTTTTGAGAGAAAGAACCACACATTAAAAGAAATGGCTAATTGTATGATCCAATCTAAGAGATTAAGTCTAAAGTATTGGATGGAAGCCATAAACATGAAAGTTACATAAAAAATCACATTCACACAAAGGATCTTAAAAATATAACATCAAAAGAAGCATGGACTAAAATTAAGCCAGATGTAAGTTACTTTCATGTATTGGGAAGTATAGCATGGGATCACATTCTTGATGAGAAAAGAAAAGCATTGTGACCTAAAAGTGAGAAGTGTATATTTGTTGGTTATTCTGAAGATTTCAAAGGTTACAGACTTCTTCAACTACATTGTAATGAAATTATTATTAGAAGAGATGTTAAATTTGATGAAAATATCTTGGCTCGTGAGCCTAATTCAACGATTGTGCCTTCTTCATCCTATAAGCCATCTTTGCCATTTGTGCCTTCTTCTATTCCTATTCTAGTTTATTCTTCAGATGATGACAATGAGGATGAAAATCCACCTCCTCATGCTCACCTTCCTCCAAATGAGTCCATTGAACCCGAACCAACACCAACACCACCGCTTCCTAGATGCATCCATTCAACACAAGAAATAGCTGGTGATATTGTCAGTGATCCTTCAGATCAATGTTGGACATGTTCATATTTCCAGTGGGCCTCTTCTCTTTTGGCTCAAGTTTCAGAGACTCATGATCCAAACACAATTGTAGAAGCTTTAGGTCATCCATATTGGGATAAAACAGGGAATGAAAAGTATTGTTCTTTAATGGCAAATGATACTTGGGATATTGTACCTCTTTCAAAAGGAAGAAAACTTGTCAGATGTAAATGGGTATACAAAAATAATTATGCATAAGATGGAAGTTTTGAAAGGCACAAGGATCTATTAGTTACCAAAGGACTTTCCCAAGTTGAAGGAATTGACTATAATGAAAAAATTTCCCCTATAGCCAAGATGAATTCCATCCACCTTTCTCTTTCCCTTACTACCTCACATAAATGAGAGTTCCATCAGATGGATGTTAAATCATCCTTCTTGCATGGGGATTTTCAAGAATAAATATACATGGAACAATATCCTGGCCATATCCATAATGAATCTATCGTTGTTTGTCACCTTAAGAAATCTATTTATGGTATTATGCAAGCTCCCTGAGCGTGGTATGCCAAAATGGACAAATTTCTTATTGACACCGTATTTTCTAGATGCCATTATGATCCTAATGTCTATACCAAGAAAGTAGGAAGCCATCTTATAATCCTTGTCTTTTATGTTGATGACCTTATCCTTACTGGTAGTGACACAAAACTTTTAAACCATCTGAAAACCATCCTTAAGAACAAATTTGAAAATTATTAGGATTTTTGCACTATTTCCTTGGCCTCTAAGTTTTGCAAACCAATGAAGGATTTTTTCTTTCCCAGTCTAATTATTCTTGTGACCTTCTTTGTCGCTTCCACATGGAAGATTGTAAACCATCCCCTTCTCCCTTATATTATGGAGTCAAGCTTGATGCCACTTTGTACCTTCAATTAGTTGGTAGCCTCTTATACTTGAATCATACCTGGTCTTGTTTCCTAGTATATGAAAACACCCCATGAAATCCATTAGAAAGAAACTAAAATGATACTTTGGTATATTCGGGGTACGATTCAGTTCAAGATACATTATAGTCCAAGGGGGACTCCTTTATTCGTTGATTTCACTGCTTCAGATTGGGATGGTGACCTTGATGATCATAAGTCTACTGCAGGTTATGTTTTCATCCATAGTTCAATACCTGTCACTTGGGCCTATAAGAAACAATAGGCTATTGCACTTTCTTTAGAAGAAGCAAAGTACCGATCAATGGTAAATGCAAGTCAGGAAGTCTTGTGGCTTCGAAAAATCCTTTCAAAGCTTGGATTCTAGCAGGAACATCTGACGAGCCTTTGGTGTAACAATCAAAGTGCCATAAAGCTTGGAAAAGACTTAGTTCAACATCAACGCAACAAACAAATTGAGCTACACATACACTTCATCAAATTTTATTCATGATCGAGTTATAGAAGTGCTCTTTTTCCCTATATAAGATCAAGTTGCCTATATTTTCACAAAGTCTCTTATAGAAGCGAATTCTTCCAAACTTCAATCTATGTTAGGAATTCATGAAGTTGTCATTAAGGGGGGATAGGCTCTAATGCCCCCTTCCTTCTCTTATTGTGTCACTATTGTAAATCCTTCAATTTTATCCCAAGTTGTTCTTAATGGGGGATGTTAGGATATTTACAAACTTAGGAGTTAATTAAGATCTACTTGGTCTAAAGTGTCATTGGGTAAACATGTGTTTCTTTAGTATGCATTTGTATTTAGGAAATCTGACAGTCACTAACATAGAGTGATATGGTGGTTCATATTCTCCTCTAAATTAATGACTACATTGATCTGTGGCTTAACACCTGATTGGTCCATGATATCTATTTAAAGAGCATGGATGGTCATTTGTCGATGATCGATTTTAAGAAAATCTCTTGTAAATCTCTTTGTAATCTTTTTCTTTTTCATTAATAAATTTCTCCAAGTGGCCATGTTGGTTGGGGTCATGGTTGTTTCTCGTAGGGTTTTTACCATGTCAAAATATCAGTGTGTTGATATTTGATCTAGTTGTGTGAGTGGTTACTAAAGGTGTTTGTTCTCTACTGAAATACCTATGTTGTCAAACAATTTCATTCGCCCAATATAGAGGCTAGGGTTTGTAGGTTCCTACTGACATAACAATGTCAATTTCTATATCTCTCTGATATATTAAAGGGTTTTGAACAATATCACTTAGTCAAATATTTCATAACACTTACTAAGGATGATAGATCATAGCCTTAGCCATACTACTCGATACACTAGTATGAGAGAGTGATATCCTTGAATGATGTTATCAATGTATTATAGAAACATGTCGGTCATATGTTTATGTAAGATTGGTTTCAATTGTGTTTAAAGGGATTATCATATACTTGAGTGTACGTGGAAGTCAATTCCATATACATGTGCTACCTAATTTAATTCTACTCTAAGGGGCACCAATAAGGATTACAAGGGTTTCCCACCAACTGAGGCAGATTTTATTTTCTATGGGTATTATTCTTGGATCATAGTTATACCCATTGAACAATATATCTCTATGCTACTTGAA
This sequence comes from Picea mariana, assembly GCA_032191745.1. NCBI lineage: Eukaryota > Viridiplantae > Streptophyta > Pinopsida > Pinales > Pinaceae > Picea > Picea mariana. The sequence continues at coordinate 58,941 of JASDQU010506889.1, forward strand.
GGTACTAGAACACATCTTTAACCTAACACAAATCCCCAAAAATTTGGAGGCATGCTAGCTCAAGAAAGAGCTCTGATACCACTTGCAGTGTTCCTTAACCCTTCAACTTGAAACACAATAAAGTATATAAAGAATATAATTATAGAAAACTTGATAAAAGAGACAAATAAGATGAAATATGCAAAATATACCTTGCATGATTATAATAAGAAGAAATAAAAAAATGTTCAATTGCCTCTTAAGGTGAGGTCAGTTTTCATTGAGCAAAGCTCCAAATAAAACAATACATGACAAAATATTCCATAACCTTTTATTTCTTTAAATACATTTTCAATAGAAAAACCTTAATTACCTGTAGTCCTCTCATTAATGGGTACCAACTACCTAGTGACCTTATAAAGTGGACCCTTTTACATTAAATAACTATTCACTATTATATATAGAGTATGAATGTACATATCAATTGACTTACTAAAGTGGGCCTTCTTCAAATAGTATGGATGCATACATCAATTGACTTACTCCTATGTAGCCTAAAGTAAAGGGGTTAAGACAGGATCCTAACAAAAATATTAAGTACTTCACAATCATTCCTTAACCTATCTTTGCTTTCCACACTTAATCTTCATCTTGCTGAGGTGGAGGGTATCCTTCTTGGCTTTCCACACTTCTTAATCTTCATCTTGCTGAGATGGAGGGTATCCTTCCCCACTCACTTTTTTAGTTGGTCTATTAAACTTAAAACACACAAACTTGCGCTCTTAAATTATTCATGAGCATAAGAGAGACTATACTAACAAAGATTAACTCTTATGGAAATATAAGTGAATGGGATTTTCAATATGAATAACAAATAATGTTTTCACACCACAAATGTGGTTTGAATATTTGATCCACCAATCCTATTGATGTGGGAAAGGATCCACAACAATTGTTCTAACATGGGTTGTAGTAGGTTGTAACTTTGATTACAATGGGTTTTCATGGGTTGTAACTTTGATTACAATGGTTAGAGTTGCACAAAGGAGGGATTATTGGAGACACATAAGAAGACAAAGACTCCAATGAAAGGTGTTTTCATATCATCAACCTCTAGTCCAATGATACCACGTGTAGAAGATGGGAAAGTTTTAACTGTTCAATGAAACCCTGGTTTAATATGGAACATATATTATTTGTATTAGAGATTCTGTGGTTAAAGAAGATAGTGGAACCTCTTGGTTGTATGGCATAGTATAATGAACAATGATGGGAGCATTGCACAAATACAAGGAGAGCTTGAAATCTGGAAAGACCATTAAATATGCACTTAAAAAACAAATGACATGGAGTATGGACAACCCTAAAGGAATTCTTGTCCGATAATTGAACCAGAGAGCGAGGATCGATTCTAATTATATTAAACAGACTCTTGGCTCGATATAATTTGTTGTTCCGAGGATAAAATGGTTTTAAAATTGGAATGGTGAATTAAGGTAGTTACATCAGTTTGATCTCAACCAGAGTTGAAACCTGTTGGATTTGAGCTCTTAAAACAACTAATATTCCATGTCTTTAGTAAGTAAATTCCAGGGTCAGTTCTACTTTTATATTCGCCATTAATGGCGGACGTTCCCACTGATACGTGGAGATTTGTGCCAAAATCACTGTAATATCAGGTATGATCGGTTTCTTCGTGAATTATTTGTCTCCATCAATATATTAAAAAAGCCAATATATCCGATAATGCTCGTGGCTAATATTATAATATATATATATATATATATATATATATATATATATATATATCGTATTCCATTGAAACATGAGAATTTAAGCACACGATGCATTCATTTGTTGTTTCTGTGACATCGTCCAGGTGAAATGTTTGTTAAGATCATACTTATTATTTTATGATATGAAAATACGTAAAACGTTTGACTGAGTCGTGGTTGGTAATTTTGATGTATAAAGTTTATGCTTATTCATCCCGTCCAACCGAGAAATAGTAAAAATTAAGATTATAAAATAGTAAAATGGTAAAAATGAATATTTTATGACAATTATTGATGGCGGCGGAGACCTACGAGTCACCCATGCCCATTTTCTAGAAGTAATCAGACAAGAAAATTAGAAGTAATCAGACAAGAAAATTATCATATAGAATACATGAGAGCGCAACTCCAAGCTTTTAAAACCGCATGCGTATTTCCCTTTACTTTTTTTTGCTTTCTTTTCTTTTTCATTGGTTAATTTTTTTTTTTAATTTTTTTTTTAAGTTTTTTAATAAGTTTTCAATGTGTTCATTATTATTATTATTTTTTTTTTAATTGAAAATTTCTTTAATTTATCTTTTTTAAGGGTGGACTTTAATTCACTTATGTGTACACTGGTCACTATACTATTTAATATAGTCATTTTTTTAAGAAACAAATTTATATTTAAAAAACATATACATATTATTGTTTATTTGAATAGCTTGTAAAATAGTTATGTGGAAATAAAATATTCATATGATTTTATGGAAACTTGTTCATTTCTAAAGTGCACACGATAAAAAAAAACATGGTGAGGACCAATCTCTAAAAAGACAAGAAAAAATGACATTAGCATCATTGACACTCAGCATGTTGTAAATAAGAGCTCTTAGTTTTAGGTAGATTTTATTTGAATTGTTATTTTGTATTTGTTGAATTATTGCAATTTACACAATTTTTTAAAACATTTAGTTATCGTTTAATTAGAGTTGTTTTTATATAGTTATGGAGTAAAATTTTATCCAAACCTTAACCCTTGACAAGAACCATATATAGAAACTAATCATTTTAGATTAATTTAGAAATTTAATTGGTGATATTATGAACATTTTAGAGCTCTCTTGTATTTCATTAACCATTTCACTTCATAGTATTTTTTCTTCCATTGGTCATGCCCATGGCTAATTATTTGATATATCTTATTATAAGGCTAGGATGAGAGAGTACTACTCAACTAGAATTATTAAGGAAGATGTGAAAAGCTTGGATATAATTAAAAAGATGATTGTTCAATTGTTTATTGACCGTAGAACCAACCAACCCCATGATCCGAAAAAGAGAGGTTTTTGCATGGACTAGTGCACATTCCAGCGATGGAAAAACCATTGGATGGATATGTGGTTTATGGTATTTGATAAAACTCCTTGCAATAGTAGAGAGGTTCCCTTGTATTTTCTTTATTAATTATGACTTGAGATTATTATGGATCACCATGCCCATTATTTTGACATTGGTGAATTCCATGGGGATGGTCTTGTCTTTTCTTAGGATTGAGCAACAACTAGATGTAACCCATTGAGAGGGATGATTGCTCCTAGGCGTATGCCTAACAATCACCCCCCCTTCGACCACCTTAGCTTGGAGATATGATTCGTTCCATTAGTACTATGATATTGTATCTCACACATAGTCTAAATCAACATAGTGTGATTGTGGTAGATTTCTATCTGGAGCCATTCTTTGATAATGTTAGAACATGAAGTGTAGGGCCTTTAGTCCACACCGATTCTAGACCATGCACTACATTTGTCCAAGTTGGCCATTCTAGTTCTAGCCTAGTTGTTTGCATCAATTATCTCATTGTAGGCATAGTTGTCATGGCCTAATAGAGGATCGTATTCAGGATAGTTCCTTGGAAAAGGTTAGTACATGACATATTTTTTTATATTCCATTGATTATGTGATTAACAAATATTTGGTAAACATAACTTTAAAGTATTTGTAACTATCTTTTAGTTTTTTGCATCTATATCTCCCGTGAGATGACACACCTACATCTAGGTGGTAAGAAACATATTCTCTCAGACTTGATGTAATGGTACAATAGCATGTCTGATTGTTGTGTCTCACTCACATGATTTTGTATGACTTTGTTCTTTTTTTCTTCAAAAAGTTGAATTAAATTTATAAGTCATAGATGTTTATAAATGTAACCATAAATAACTTATAAGAATTACATCTATCCTTCAATTAAACCATAATTAAGAGAAATGTCAATATAGATTGTGGATGTAAGCTACTGTCCTTTTCTTAAATGAATAGTAATAAGAATCACATAATTGTTATCTTTAATACTAATTTGAGTGTGAACAACCAATTGAACTCATGAATATTCGAATGTCAATTCACTAGTAGCTATTAAAATTTCACTCTAAGAGTCTCGGGTTAGTTTGTTTACATAGACACGGGAGTTTTTTTATAGTTTTTTGGTCTTCTTGCAATATGTCTTGTTGTGGAAACCCCATATTTTTGGTAGGTGTACGGATGGAAACTCATAGATATTTCATGCTACTCATCTCAAGAAATTGGAAAACCCCAAATTCATTTGGTCTCCTCACTTCTTCCTTATTTGTGGGAAAGATTGCCAGGTAATCTCAAAGTAATAATTGGTGACCAAGACCTTTCCTTATTGGTCATTTTTGTTGCATTTTTACCAAGTTCTTATTGTGGAGAAATATTACCAATGGGATAGAAAGATCTCCCTAGTATCTTCCTATTGATCCTAGATAGAGAGAGGGTCTAGACTTCTATGGTTTTCCTGGACACAAGCAAGCATATTCATAACTATACTAGGAAATGGTACAGTAACATACTTTTTTCCTGAAAGTTGTCATCATATGTCCTAGATGCTATAGTGGTGAATTTCTATCTCCATCTCTTACAACCCCCTTCCAGCACACAAGATAAAAACAATACCATTCTACTTCTCTTCCTAACGTTAGAATTCTAGATCTAGCTTGTATCTACTCTGATCTACGAGGAAATAAATTAGATGTAAACATTTTCAATTTAATACAAACATTTAGAGGGGAAAACCAATGATATATTAATCAATGTAAAAGAAATACATGAAGAAAAATGTACCTCAATGTGTTTATGCATTCATCCTTGCCCCTTTCTCCTCTCTCCTCCTCAACTTTCAACCAAGCTAGGAAACTTGACTACAACTGATCTGGAATGGAAGAGATCTTCTGAATTTTGGAAGCATATCTTTGTGAATGATTCTTCCTCCTCTTGCTGAATATTGGTCTTCCTTTTATGGATTCTTGGAAGAGTCTTGGGAGAGCTTCTATATCTTCTAGAAACCAATTGAGACTCAAATGTTGTGAGTCCCAAGGCTCATACCACAGAGAACCAACTCGTCCATCACTTACCTCCTCGAAAAACTTTAAATACTGAAGGTTATAGGAGAGGTCACTCTTTCCACAGTGTCAAACAATGACAAGTCACAGGTTGTCATATATGTGACTAGTGACCTGTCACTCTATTATGGAAAAATTATTAGCGACCATCTTAAAAAACCGACTTTATCCTGAGCATAAGAGTGTGTCTCAGTTGTCATCTTTTTCTATGTCCATCCTGACACTTCAGGGTGGAAATTAAGGCTATAATAGTGCTCCCTTGTGGTTTTGTTTCCTCCACCTTCTTGTTCATGTTAGTCTTCCACTTCTCATTCTACATGGTGTTTTCCTTGTTCTTTTTTAGTCCTTGGTCTTCTTTCCTTGCGGTCTATCTTGAAAAGATGGGGTGCGTAATATAGAATATTTTGAATTCATCGAGATCATGGATGATATTCAACCATATCCAACGTTATTGGGGCTTGAATTATCCTTTGAAAATCAGGTGATTATTAATCCAAGAAAAGGGAAATGATATTTGAAGTAGGGGACTTAAAGGTTACCGCGCTTTTGGATTCAATAAAAGCAAAGAGGTATATAGAACCAGTTAAAGGGAACAAAATTGATAACCTATATAATATGACTTCATGAATGAATGACTAAATTAATCTGACTATAGATGGGGCCCTAAGTTGGAGAAGCATAAGCTCATGTGCATTAGATTTAGAGGAAGGTTTGGAACACTAGCAGCAAAGGATGCATGAAGTATCATCCAAACGATGTGCCCGCATTACTTAATCATTGTGATGGATTGGAATGAAGTTATGTGACCCACCCAAGTATGATGGTTTTACTGACATAGGTATTTTGTAAACGTGTTACTCGAACAACAAATATTATTGCCATTATATGTTGTCTTGAAGGATACTCTAACCAGATGGTGGGATTCATATAAAGAAGGGATAAAACATTGATAGCAATGTAAAATATTAATTCAAGTTAGACTTGGTACCGAGATTGAGTATAATGTACATAAATATGTAGGAGTAAGTGACCCAATAGATCATATTGCATAGTGCAGAAAGATATGGAAGATGTATCTTGTATTTCATTAGCCATTTCACTTCATAGTATTTTTTCTTCCATTGGCCATGCCCATGGCTAATTATTTGATATATCTTATTATAAGGCTAGGATGAGAGAGTACTACTCAACTAGAATTATTAAGGAAGATGTGAAAATCTTGGATATAACTAAAAAGATGGTTGTTCAATTGTTTATTGACCCTAGAACTAACCAACCCCATTATCTGAAAAAGAGAGGTTTTTGCATGGACTGGTGCACATTCCAGCGATAGAAAGACCATTGGATGGATATGTGGTTTATGGTATTTGATAAACCTCCCTGCAACAGTAGAGAGGTTCCCTTGCATTTTCTTTGTTAATTATGACTTGAGATTATTATGGATCACCATGCCCATTATTTTGAAATCGGTGAATTCCATGGGGATGGTCTTGTCTTTTCTTAAGATTGAGCAACAACTAGATGTAACCCATTGAGAGGGATGATTGCTCCTAGGCGTATGCCTAACAATCACCCCCCCTTCGACCACCTTAGCTTGGAGATATGATTCATTCCATTAGTACTATGATATTGTATCTCACACATAGTCTAAATCAACATAGTGTGATTGTGGTAGATTTCTATCTGGAGCCCTTCTTTGATAATGTTAGAACATGAAGTCTAGGGCCTTTAGGCCACATCGATTCTAGACCATGCACTACATTTGTCCAAGTTGGCCATTCTAGTTCTAGCCTAGTTGTTTGCATCAATTATCTCATTGTAGGCATAGTTGTCATGGCCTAATAGAGGATCGTATTCAAGATAGTTCCTTGGAAAAGGTTAGTACATGACCTATTTTTTTATATTCCATTGATTATGTGATTAACAAATATTTTGTAAAAACAACTTTAAAGTATTTTTAACTATCTTTTAGTTTTTTGCATCTATATCTCCCGTGAGAAGACACACCTACATCTAGGTGGTAAGAAACATATTCTATCAGACTTGATGTAATGGTACATTAGCATGTCCGATTGTTGTGTCTCACTCACGTGATTTTGTATGACTTTGTTCTTTTTTTCTTCAAAAAGTTGAATTAAAGTTATAAGTCATAGATGTTTATAAATGTAACCATAAATAACTTATAAGAATTACATCTATCCTTCAATTAAACCATAATTAAGAGAAATGTCAATATACATTGTGGATGTAAGCTACTGTCCTTTTCTTAAGTGAGTAGTAATAAGAATCACATAATTGTTATCTTAAATACTAATTTGAGTGTGAACAACCAATTGAACTCATGAATATTCGAATGTCAATTCACTAGTAGCTATTAAAAGTTCACTCTAAGAGTCTCGGGTTAGTTTGTTTACATAGACAAGGGAGTTTTTTTATAGTTTTTTGGTTTTCTTGCAATATGTCTTGTTGTGGAAACCCCATATTTTTGGTAGGTGTAAGGATGGAGACTCATAGATATTTCATGCTACTCATCTCAAGAAATTGGAAAACCCCAAATTCATTTGGTCTCCTCACTTCTTCCTTATTTGTGGGAAAGCTTGCCAAGTAATCTCAAAGTAATAATTGGTGACCAAGACCTCTCCTTATTGGTCATTTTTGTTTCCTTTTTACCAAGTTCTTATTGTGGAGAAATATTACCAATGGGATAGAAAGATATCCCTAGTATCTTCCTATTGATCCTAGACAGAGAGGGGGTCTAGACTTCTATGGTTTTCCTAGACACAAGCAAACATATTCATAACTATACTAGGAAATGGTAGAGTAACATACTTTTTTCCTGAAAGTTTTCATCATATGTCCTAGATGCTATAGGTGTGAATTTCTAGCTCCATCTCTTACAACCCCATTCCTGCACACAAGATAAAAACAATACCATTCTACTTCTCTTCCTAACGTTAGAATTCTAGATCTAGCTTGTATCTACTCTAATCTACGAGGAAATAAATCAGATGTAAACATTTTCAATTTAATACAAACATTTAGAGGGGAAAACCAATGATATATTAATCAATGTAAAAGAAATACATGAAGAAAAATGTACCTCAAAGTGTTTATGCATTCATCCTTGCCCCTTTCTCCTCTCTCCTCCTCAACTTTCAAACAAGCTAAGAAACTTGACTACAACTGATCTGGAATGGAAGAGATCTTCTGAATTTTGGAAGCATATCTTTGTGAATGATTCTTCCTCCTCTTGCTCAATATTGTTCTTCCTTTTATGGATTCTTGGAAGATTCTTGGGAGAGCTTCTATATCTTCTAGAAACCAATTGAGACTCGAATGTTGTGAGTCCCAAGGCTCATACCATGGAGAACCAACTCGTCCATCACTTACCTCCTCGAAAAACTTTAAATCCTGAAGGTTACAGGAGAGGTCACTCTTTCCACACTGTCAAACAATGACAGGTCACGGGTTGTCATATATGTGACTAGTGACCTATCGCTCTATTATGGAAAAATTATTAGAGACCATCTTAAAAAACCGAATTTATCCTGAGCATAAGAGTGTGTCTCAGTTGTCATCTTCTTCTATGTCCATCCTGACACTTCAGGGTGGAAATTAAGGCTATAATAGTGCTCCCTTGTGGTTTTGTTTCCTCCACCATCTTGTTCATGTTTGTCTTCCACTTCTCATTCTACATGGTCTTTTCCTTGTTCTTTTTTAGTCCTTGGTCTTATTTCCTTGTGGTCTATCTTGAAAAGATGGGGTGCAGAATATAGAATATTTCAAATTCATCGAGATCATGGATGATATTCAGCCATATCCAACATTATTGGGGCTTGAATTATCCTTTGAAAATTAGGTGATTATTAATCCGAAGAAAAGGGAAATGATATTTGAAGTAGGGGACTTAAAGGTTACTGCACTTTTGGATTCGATAAAAGAAAAGAGGTATATAGAACTAGTTAAAGGGAACAAAATTGATAACCTATATAATATGACTTCATGAATGGATGACTAAATTAATCTAACTATAGATGGGGCCCTAAGTTGGAGAAGCATAAGCTCATGTGCATTAGATTTAGAGGAAGGTTTGGAACACTAGTAGCAAAGGATGCATGAAGTATCATCCAGACGATGTGCCCACATTACTCAATCATTGTGATGGTTTGGAATGAAGTTATGTGACTCACCCAAGTATGATGGTTTTACTGACATAGGTATTTTGTAAAGGCATTTCTCGAACAACAAGTATTATTGGCATTATATGTTGTCTTGAAGGATACTCTAACTAGATGGTGGGCTTCATATAAAGAAGGGATAAAACATTGATAGCAATGTAAAATATTAATTCAAGTTAGATTTGGTACCGATATTGAGTATAATGTACATAAATATGTAGGAGTAAGTGACCCAATAGATCATATTGCATAGTGCAGAAAGATATGGAGTTCGATATCACATAATGAATGAACACATAGGTTCATACATACATTGGACACGATCCCCAAGAACTAGTACATGGAACTAGAAATGCATAGAGAAACAACGAACTAGGATGAGCTAACCCAAAGGTTTAATATAACATTTAATTTTGAAAATGAATCGCCATTGGTAGAACAAACTTTTTATGCCATTAGAAACAAGATTTTTTTAGTACAAAGGATGATGGATGTAGTACTTGTGTGTAGTTTGCATAGGGATTCTATGATAGTTCATGAAATACTAGAATTTTATAATGTTTCTAAAGAAGATAAAGATGAGGAAGATCCAAGAAATATACAAATACATGAAACTGAGGGGGGGCGCATAGTAGAAGTGTCAGTGTTTCATGGAAACCTACACAAGAGATTTCACACTACTCCAATGAGATGATGATTGATGCATAGATCATGATCAATATGATACAATGAATGAGTGGAATACACTCATATATAGGGCAAAACATTCCATAATTAAGAAAAACAATCAAACAATTAGCTTTTCTTAGGATTGCATGCATGCATAATAGTGATGGTAAAAATAGAAAGTCTAAAATAGAACTAGTTAGTTAAATCCCACTGAACTAGTGTGTCGAAAATATAAATTTCTCCAACACCCCCCCTTAACATCACTATGGAGTAAAAAATGAGTCCCAAATACTAGGCCATTTTACGTACTCATGTACAATGAAACTAATGAACAGTGAATAAATGAGGAAAGAGAGAAAACCACATGGGAACAACCCCCCTCCCTTAAAATATAATGTATCAAAAGAAGAAAATGGTAGCTACTAGGAAACTGTGTTCTTCACTGCAAGATGATCCCACAAAGATTGAAACTTCGGCTCACTGAAAGTCTTCGTGAAGATGTAGAAATATTTATGGATCCGATGAAGTCCTTTGGCAACCTGTCGGGTCTTGTACCTCTTGGTCCTGTGGACCCATCTGCACCTGAAATTATTCCTTTCTGGTGGATGTGGAACCATATTCCAAGTTTGGTTCTGTACGAGTGATTCATACTCCTTATGCATGGCTTCTTTCCATAATGGATTTCCCACAACCCTATTATAGTTCTGTGGATAAGTAGATTGAACCATATAGTAATGCATGGGCATCATAGGTTCTGAAGATGAAAGTACATGTGAAGGCTCCTCATGCTGAGATCGAGTCATCCTCGTATCCAATGGATTTCCTGCAAGGTTTCCTACTACCTAAAGTGTGGTTTGTGCCTTCTTGGGCATCTGCTGAAGCTTCGACACTGGCTTCTGATCTGGATGTACTACCTATTTATTTCCATGTACAAAATGTGAGTGTATAGAATCATCTTTGATTTCCAAAACTGATGGAAGAACAAGAGTATATGCATGTTGCACTGGAGGTGCATGCAAAATACTCTCCTTATGTGTAAGTAGAATAGAGGATTCATCGTCAGAAAAATTAGTGAATTTATACAACCTTGACTTGTGATCCGCCTCACCAATTTCAATGATGGAATTGTCATGCATGTCAATTACTGAAACTGAATCTGACGTAAATTCAACATTTTTACCTTTCAGAGTGATCTGATAAACTAAGAGAAGATTCATAGAAATCTTTGGAACATCTAAAACACTCTCAAAACTGCCATTGTGGAGTTCCACTCTCCCTTCTCCTACTACTACTACTGGAGTGTCATCCCCCATGAGAATAAGGGGTATTGAGCATGGACTCAAAGAGGAGAAAACTTCCTCTTCAGCTGCCATATGATGTGATGCACCATAATCTATAATCCATGAATCATATGAGGAATTAATTGCAACCAGAGGATGATGATTACCTTTCTTAGGAGCATGATCCTTTTCCTTCTGCTTCTTGACTCCCTCTGGAATGAAGTTTCCAAGGTTGTTCTGCTGAAGTACATGCGCCATAAGATCAATCTGTTTCTTCATGCATGTTGATTCTTCATGATTCGGTTTATTGCAATAAGTGCATTGATTTCCCTTCTTATTCTTCTTAGAATCTTAAGAGTCTTTGGAACCTCAAGAATCCTTGAAGGTTTTGGAATATCCCTCCTTCTTTTACTCTGGATGTAATAGATCATTTCGTTTATGCTTCGATTTCTAATTGGATGACACTTGTCCATCATGCATGGTGAATGCATGTGCTTTGGGATCTTTCATGAGGCCCATCTGTATGAGTTTTTTCTACTCTTGTGTAAGAGACTCAATGAACTGAGCCAACGTAGGCATTTTCCAATTTGTTCCAAAAAGACATCTGCCAAAATGGAAATTGAAGACATATACAACGTATTATGGTCCTATCTTAGCCAAGATTGTTAGAATAAGTTGTTTCTCTTATGTAGACTTATGAATACCAAATTCACCCAAGCTCAATAACAAAGATTTAAATTTAGTAAAAAATTCTTGTATATTATCAAAACTTTTAGGGTCTAAGGTATTCAACTCTACCTCAAGCATATGACCTCACATCTCATCCTTCTTTCCAAAGAGTCCTTCCAAGGTCATCCAGATATCGTTTGGAGTCTTGCATGAAACAACATGAAACCATAGATCAGTGGAGATTAACTCAAGAAGTAGTCTGGTGGCCTCATCCTTAACGTAGTCCTATGGCAAGAAGTAGTTCACCCATCTCATCTTCTCAATCCCTGATGTAGGTTTTTTTTTTGTCGCCATCGTCAAATTATATAGTCCTTTCCTTCTTAGTTGGAATTCTGCCTTGGGATTCCAATCAAAATAATTGTATGGTGTGAACATTACCACTAAGTTTGACTGTATAATAGTTTTCCTATCCATCTCTCCCACTGTTTTTAAGAACCACTAAAAATTTACTCTCAATCTGCAAGTGAAAAATTAAGAAATCAAGGCAGAAAGGACACTTTAAGTGAAGATTTGTATCAGTTTCAGGAGACTATCTTTCGGATTACTTTCTAAGAAAACAGTTAGGAATCTCGCCAAACGGTTGAAAACCCACTTGAAGAATGGGTCGATTTAGTTTCCATGCAGGCCGTTTCTTCAAAACATTAATACTTTGGGAGCAATTATTGTGGAAAGGTATGGCCACAGATTCGTATCAGTTTTAGGAGGCTATCTTGCGGCTTACTTTCTAAGAAAACTGTTAAGAATCTTGCCAAATGATTGAAAACCCACTTCCAAAATGAGTCTATTTACTTTTTGTGAGGGTCGTTTCCTAAAAAACATAACATTTTGGGAGGAATAACTTTTGAAAGGTACGACCATGGATTTAGCTTGTCGAAACCCTGATTTTTCTTATTCTTTGGCTTGTCTGGATTGCTCCAAGCAGCATAGCTCTAATACCATGTCAATGTTTCATGGAAACCCGCACAAGAGATCTATATAAAGCATGCACAAACAAAGTTTATCAAGAAAAGGAAGAGAGATTCAATATGGAAGAATGAGAAAATATATTCACACTACTCCAATGAGCTGATGATTGATACATAGATCATGATCAATATGATACAATGAATGAGTGGAATACACTCATATATAGGGAAAAACATTCTATAATTAAGAAAAGAAATCAAACAGTTAGCTTTCCTTAGGAATGCATGCATGCATAATAGTGATGGTAAAAATAGAAAGTCTAAAATAGAACTAGTCAGTTAATTCCCACTGAATTAATGTGTCAAAAATAGAAATTTCTCCAACAAGAAGGTCCATAGCTTGGATCTTCTACAAATTTATAACCATTAAGGATGTGTAAGGTGAATATTAGGAAAAAACATAATACAAATTTTGTACAGATAGGCGACTACTATAAT
>JASDQU010506890.1:20012-42065 GCA_032191745.1 Picea mariana
AACTCTCGACACATGGTTAATGAATTATATATAGATGATGACCTATTCCTTAATCCAACCACATTATATAAATATATATTCTTAAAATATGCATTTTATATCCCAATATGTTTAAAGAAAAGATTAATATTGAATATTTGTATTATTCAGTTGTGTAGCTAGAATCTTAAGAGGCATCCCTACAATCAAGAAGACAAGGTGAATGTTACTCCTGTGATAAATGTTTAAGAAAAACGATACTGAAGGATTGGTTCATGTAACAAGCATAAAAGAAAATAATTTATGGAGTAATGTTTATTCTTACCCACGTGTGGAGAATTTACCCATATGTGGAGAATTTGTCCATTGAACAATAAGTAGGAAAATCAAACCAAGCACAAAGAATCTGCCCCACATATTTTATTTACGTCAATATCTCATAATCAGATGGAAAGAAGCCAATCTCACAATATTTATAGCCTCACCGTAAGAAACAATTCGCAGTTTTCTTTAAAACAAAAGTGATTTGAAATTAATCAGACCTAAGATTGTATATCCAAATTAAGAAATTGATATGGCAATACTACATAATTTAAATGCTCAGTGTTTAACTCAAATACATAGTACTCCTCACTCTTTGAACTCTCACGGAATCAAATCCAACCCAAAGGGAACGCTTGGAGCAGAAGCCGATCACTGCATTCTCGAGTCTTCACGCACAACAAGGTTGGGCTGCTGTCAACTTGTTTTAAAACCGAGAAAACGGAAAAAAAGAGACGGATGAAGTTATCCAGCCACTTGCAATACCACAACTCCACATTGTGACACCAACCGAGATTCCCATTAAAATTAAACTTTCACTTATTACTCATGACAAGATTACACATGTCCCCCATATTGGAATGCAGGAAGAACTTCAGAAAATAATTTCACTTATTTTATATTTTGATTTAAAATCTTTTGATAAAATTAAGTCTAAGTTTTAAAGCCTTTCGATGACGTCAAAACTTCCCTCGTAACATCTTGTCTCAACCATAAAAATAACCTTCCAATAGGTTGAGCACCATTGACTAAACCTCCCATGGCTGTTCTCATATTGCTCGTTGTAACCACTAATCAACCAATATAAATCTACGAAATTGTAAAATAAGTCAGAGGTGCTGGAAAGTGACGATATATGAGAAATTGAACCCCTTAATATCCAAATCTTTGAAGACTCTAGATACTCAACTCCCAAGGATAGTGCATAGGATTATCAAACCATAACAAAGGATTGTGATAGTTAAGGATAGAACGTGGGTACCATGGTTGAAGAAATGGACAATATAGGTGCATTATCACATGCTAGTCAGTTGAAACATAAACATAGTATAAATAATCAATAAATTAATAACAACAATCACACAATTTAACATGTTGGAAACTTAATATGTGAAAGGAACATGGGGCAATGATAATTGTTATTCTTATTATTCAAGGGAGAATTCGCATACAACCATTCTCTTCTCACATACAAACTACACTTCATTGTATTGCATATTCACACTTCTACAGACATACCTGTTCACTAAAGAGTACATGCATGCAAATTCTAAATTTAGATGATGTGCATGCTACCGCATGGGAAATTAGTTGGCACTTTTCAAACAGTCTCCACCTTGACATGAATTCATCACCTTTTCTGCAAGCCAAGACATGCCAAACACCATCATAGCTTCTCTAACAAAACTTGTTTCGTAAATATGTCTGCAAAATTCACTTTCTTATGGAAATTTTCCAGAGCCACTCCCCCTTTATCAACAACATGTCTTAAAAAATGGTATTTAAGAGAAATATGCTTCATCTTACTATGATAAGATGGATTGCTAGCCCAATGAATAGCACTTTGACTATCGCAGAATACTTTCACCTTGTTCTACACCCTTTGAAAGTCACCCAACAAACCTTTTAACCAAATTTTCTCTTTGCATGCATGTGAAGCAACCATATATTCTACCTTAGTAGTGGATAAAGAAACTACATTTTAAATCTTTGAGATTTAACTAACAGGTCCTCTTGCAAGAGTAAAGATATATTCTGAAGTGGATCTCCTTTTTTCCAAGTTACTTGCAAGATCTGAATCTACATAATCGCAAACTGAATCACTGGAACCATCATAGGTGATAGAATAATTACTTGTGCCTCTAAGATACCGAAGCACCCATTTCATTACTTCCCAATGCTCTACCTGGATTTTCCATGTATCTACTGACAATACCAACTGCATGTCAAATATATCGTCTAGTACTCACCATCACATACATCAAACTTCCTATTGCATTTGCATATGGTACATGAGACATACAATCCTTTTCTTCATCATTACTAGAACACAAACCTGAAGAAATCTTGAAATGGGAAGCCAAATGGATCTTTACAGGCTTCACATAATTCATACCGAATCTCGTAAATATTTTCTCCACATACTTTTGTTGTAATAACCACAACTTACCATTTTTCTTGTCTCTGTGTATCTCCATGCCCATGATTTGTTTTGTTAATCCTAGATCCTTCATATCAAATGACCTAGCCAATTAAGCCTTTAACCCATTGATTTCGACCATGCTTTTGCTTGCCACAAGAATATCGTCACCATATAATACCAAAATAATGAATATGCATTTTTTCAACTTTTTAATGTAAACACACTGATCATATTCACTTCTTGTAAAATTTAGGCTCACTGTGATGGAATTAAAATTCTTGTACCATTTCCTGGGAGACTACCTCAAGCCATACAATGAATTCTTGAGTTTGCAAACAAACTTGTTATTGTGATCGTGAAAAAACCCTTCTCGTTGTTCTATACATATATCCTCATCCAAATCTCCATGTAGAAACATTTTTTTAACGTCTAGATCCTCTAACCAAAAATCAAGTAAAACAACGAGTGATAACACAAAATGAATTTAAACAATCTTCACAACTGGTGAAAATATTTCATGAAAATCAATACCTTCGTTTTGAGAATACCCTTTTGCTACTAGTCTTGCTTTATACCTTTCAACTTTATCATCAACACTGTTTTTTTGTTTGTAGACCCACTTGCAACCAACAACCTTCTTGTCCTTTGAAATTTCTACCAAGTCCCATGTTTTATTCCTTTCAAAGGCATCCATTTCTTTTTTTGTAGATTCTTTCCATTGATAACTTTTAGATACCTTAATTTCTTCCCAATAATAACTAGGTTCTCTATCAATAGAAACCAAATCCATAGATGAAACATATTCATCATACCTTGTAGAAGTATTCCCGACCCATGTAGATCTCCTTAGAGATGGTTGAGGCACATCCTTTGTTTCCTGGATATGTTTTGCATCTTCATCTTCTTCTTCCGGAACTTCTTCATGGTCCTCCCTTTCTGAATATGGATGAGTCTCCAACTGAATTTGTTGAACTTGTGGTACCTATTCTTATCTCTCTTCAACATCTACCAATTCTTATTTTAAGAGTGAGGATTCATAAAATACTACATATCTTCTTATGTTGAGTTTTTGGGAAGTAGGATCCCACAATATGTACCCCTTAACTCCATCACCATAACCAACAAAGACATATCTGTTTGATCTAGGATATAACTTAGAACATTGATCTTTATAAATAAGAGCATAAGCATCACAACCAAATATTATCAGATCTGAATAATGACATGAATGAATTGTCCATACCTCTTCTTGAATCTTACATGTAATGTCCCCAGGTAGAACCCCAATTGTAATTATGAATTGTAAACATGTTTGATAGGCTGGTGAGCCGAGTTATAATAAGCTAGAAGGATTATGTGTTTATTAGGCCGGAGAGCCCAGATGATAAGGCCATTAAGCCTGAGTTTGTATGTGTAAATACTAACATCATTAATATAATACAACTTAAGTGGGCCTAATGGTTAAGAACATGTGTTTCCTCTTAAGTGGTCACAAGTTCAAATCCAGAGGGGGGTAGGGTATGTATACCTCCGTAGACTTTACTAGTCAAATCGATGGGCGGAGGGGGGTCCCTTTTCCCACAAACAAGGGGGTCTCATACAACAATTTGGTGTGGCTTGCCCGTGACCTTAAAAATAGATTATTATTATAATTACATCACCACATGTAGACCGACCATGAAGAAAGAGTTATGGGAGACTAAGCTCCAATAGGTAGGGAAAGGGAAGGGGTTAAGATTCTAGGAAAAGGGGCTAAGCTAGAGGGCTTACCTCTAAGTGAACAATATTATATTATTATTTCCTAGAGGCTAAGGTTTGGACATAACCTATGTTTTCCTAGGTTCCCATGGGGAGGGAATGAATGTTAAGTGGAGCTCATTTAGCTTCAGGAAGGCATGTGTCAACCTGGGCACATGCATTTTTATGTGGGAAAGTTCGTTCATTTACGGGGTTCTCTCCATTTTGGCCCTTCTTCCCATGCGTGCACACCCTCATGCACTGAGCATGACCTCCATTATTGACCTTTGAACATGCACACACCTTTTGAACCTGCAATTATACTTGAGTTATCCTGTGTATTTTTTGTGAAGCCTGACGAACCTGTATTTTCCTGAGCCCATGATGTGTCTTAACAGTTGGATATTACTGCCAATGCATTTCCTTGGATGAGTATGGCTTGCTGCCATATTCTATTTCCTTACCTATTTTTGATTGTTTCCATCACCTGTGTGTTAGCCAAGTGTTTTTGTTGTATTTGCTAAGGAGTTGGATTGAAGAAGCATGTTGTCAGGTCCGTGAACAACTCTCTCTAGGTGAGAGAAGATGTTGGGGAAGTGATTTATCCTAGAGGAAGCCCAGTAGTAGCTACGAAGTTCTAATAATTCCCGATTCGGCATGTTGTTGAAGCCCTAGAAGGGAGGTGTAGTAGCCGAGGGACTGTTTGATAGCAAAGGTGCATACTCCTTGGCTGGGATAGGCATGTGAGGAATGAGAGTCTGTGAGATTTGGGTGTAAGTGGATCCTTGGAGGAAATCCTTCCTGTTGTACTGTGCAACTTCTTGTTGTGCCTACCTAGCCTAGGTATCCCTTGCTCGATGGAGTTTAGTCCCAGCTTAGGGGTGACCCACAGCTGAGAGTGATGAGAAGTGTGGTCTATGGCTGGAAGGTTTGTGGAAGGTCTTCACACAATTGGTGTACTTCAATTAAAAGATAAGTACCCATTTCTATGTTCATTTACATGTTATGTATTTGTACATGCTATATTGATGAGTATTGCCTGTATATACTATTATATTTATGGGTTTTTCCTGCGATTACTGCATGTATGATTTTACTGTTATTTCTGCATTAGCTTGTGTATTAGCAGAATATGTTGTCTTTTTATGTTTATATTTATAGGTAGATGATAATTGTTAGTTCTATGAGGTAGCATGCCCCGACTTGGGTGGTCGAGGGTGTTACAAATTGTTATCAGAGCATGGAAGTTTCTTTAGGTAGAGTTTCCCAACAGAGGTTGGTGGCCAAGGACATTACAAATTGGTATCAGAGCCATGGTTTCAACATTGAGCCTAGATGGGCCATGTTAGTGGTTAACGAAACAAAGGTTTCAAAGTGAATTGTTATCAAGAGGGACCAAGTATGAATCTCAGAACGTCCTTAAGTGCCGAGAAGGCACCGTGTGAACCAAAATAAGAAACGGTTTATGGAATGACAACATAGAAAGAAGCCAGAACAATCATTGTGTTGGGCTGCATTGTTTGAATTTGGGTCGTAGGACCCATTCGGGAGAAGGCAGACCCTTCACAACCATCATATGGTGTGTGAGAGTTAACCCGAAGTACTTCGGACTTTGCGACTTCGACAAAGTTTATGTGTTATAGAGTAGAAAGAGTCAAAGCTTGAAGTTTTGAAGTCCTGAAGAGGATCTACACCGTAGATCCATAGAGAAGTGTTTATCGTTGGATTTGACCAAAAATAGATCTCACCCGTTAGATCTATGCACAGGTGCTTATGAGTTGTAGATCTCACTGTCGTTTGAAAATTCGACATTCGGGAGAAACAAAATGTGCTAAGGCATAAACTTCCAAATTCCTGAAGTCTGAAGTTAGTCTAGACTGTTCATTAAAAGAGACAGATGTCATAAGACCAGCTAGTTCAGAAGTTCAGTGTTCGGGAGAATTGGAGTGTGCTAGTGTGAAAAGTCCCAAAGCTGAAGAACAAAAGTGGCATAGAATGATGATGTCAACATCAACGGGGGCGATGTGGAAACTTCCTAGACATGCCACCTGCCACCACCTTAATTGTTGATAGTTGTACCATGTGGACCATGAAAGGTAAAGTAGTTTAGAAGTTCAACGTTTGGGAGATTTGAGGAATGCAAGTGTAAAATCTTTCGAAGCCCGAAGTCTTGAAGTGACGTGGACCTTCCCTATTCATGCCACGTGTCAGTAAGAGTTGTACTTTTGATGACCTTGTTGGAGAAATAGTAGTCTGACACATGGGAGGCCACGTGTCACCATCTTATATGATGACAGTTATACTACGTGGACCTCGAAAAAGTTAAGAGGTTTGGGAATTCGACGTTCGGAAGAAATGGGAGAAGAAGGTGTGAATTTCTTCGAAGCCCGAAGTGACGAAACTTCAGAGGGCCAGAGTAATAAATATCTGGAGAGAGATGGTTCAGACAATCCCCAGTTCGACGTTCGGGTGTTATAAAATTAGATGTTGAGGAAATATCCGAAGTCCTGGAGCCCCGAAGACACGAAGCTCCGGGAAAAAATTGTTTGACAATTCGACATTCGGAGGTTAACAAGATTGTGGATGTAAAATATTTTGAAGCCAGAAGTGTCAAAGTTCTGAAGCACCAATGTGACATGACATGATGATGTCACCTAGGGTGGCATGGACCTAACCTATCCTACCACATGTCACCTACTTTGTGCCTTTAATAGGCCTTTAGAACCAATTGTGACCTGATACATGTTGCTCGTGGGTGGGGCCATGTGGTACCACCATAATGGAATGATAACAAAGCTAAGGAAACCACCCAGTTTGGAAATTTGGTATTCAGAGGAAATGTTAGAAGAAGTTGTGAAAACTACCGAAGTCTGAAGCGCTGGAGCTTGGAAGAGACACCGGTTCAGTACTTCATCGGTTCAATGTTTGGGGAAATTACAGAGTGATGAGGTAGAAACCTCTGAAGTCCGAAGTTATGAAGTCAAGAAGCACGAGAATGACATGGTCTCTGATGTCACCTAGGGTGATGTGGAACACTATACACATGACACGTTTCCATCTGTTTCGTGTGTTTGATAGGTCATTTGTGCCAATGAGAATCTGACATGAGTCAACAGTTGATTGGGCCACGTGTCACCTCTGTATTGCTAACATGTAGCACCCTAGGTACACCATATTAAGTGGACCCCAAGAAGGGTGGAAGTTAGGAATTCAAGAGAAATTATGTATGTTGTTTCAAGAACCTCCGAAGATCGAAAATCCGAAGCACCAAAGTCCTGAAATGCCGAAGAAGCAATATTAGGGGAGTTATCCACTTCGACATCCAAAGGAAATGAGGTGAGGGGAAAGAAAAACCTCTGAAGCATGAATTTTTGGAGCCCAAATTCTTGAAGCATAGGATAAGCACCATATTAGTAAGCACTTGTTTATAGCCCAAGGTCACATGGGTTTTCAGATGAAAAGAAAGGGGCTAATGCCCGAAAAACTATTTTAAAGAAAACAAAAAGGGCTTAGGAAGGAATCCCGTGGGGTTTTGATTGTTCAGACCTGCATGAAAAGTGGTAAAGAAGGTATGTGAACCTTATGAGTGGGTCCAACGAAGGTCCAAGAGCTATTTTGGCTTTGAGAATGGAGAATATCTGCACATGGATTGCATCATTGAAAAAACATTTTTTAATTGTCCATAACTTTCTGCTCAGGATTCAGAATTGAGCTAGGAAGTAATCAATGGAAAGGTCTTGGAAAGAAGATTCCAATTTTTCAACCATAATTAAGGATTGAGTAGCTTAGATCATAGGAATTCAGAAAGAAGATTGTTGGTGACCATAAAGGGAAAATTGTGCCTTTGTTACCAAAATGGTATAACATGTTTCTAGCTAATAAGAATTTATTGTATGTTTGGTTATGGATGTCATGGTTACATTTAAAACATAAAAAGTGCTAGAGATGTCTATAGATCGAAGAAAGAAGTTCAAAGACAATTCTTCATTTTGCATTTGAAAATTTTCAGAAGTTATTGGATCAAATGTTGGGTCCCATAAGAAACATGGAAAATCTAAATGAAATTGTGGCTCGGGGAAGACCTGTTCTATATAGATTGATATATCAGAATGCTAATATTTTTATAAATAAAGATGAAATGTATACATGGAGAAAGTGACAACATCTCCAAAGATCAGTCCTACAGATTGGAGGTAGCACCTCCATTATTGCTAACAAAGTGTGCAGTGGAAGCATGGTATGAAGGCCATCAAATATGGCATGATAGAAGTTGATTTTTCTAGTCAGGTTGAAAAATTAGATTGGTTAAGACATAAGAAAGTACTAATTCTTCAAGAAAATCCAAGTGATGATATAATCAGTCAAGAAAATGATAAATCAATTGCTTCAATAAATAAATTGGTGTTAACTATCATAGGTTACTCAGAGAACATAACTGGAAATATAATTGGGTCATGAAGGAGCTGGATCAGAGGCATTCAAGTAATAGGGGAATATTAGAAACTAATATAAGCCTAATATGTGGTTGCAAGTATGCAAAGTAGACAAGGAAAGATTCTTGGAGGGATTCAAGTCCTTGAACATCCTAAGATAATGGAAGAAGAAATCATGAGGTAGATATCAAGCTAATAGGAATGCATGCCAACACTCTAGGGGGAACACCAAGAATAGTAGAGGATTGTTGATACATTCCAAAAGTATCACTTGAAATTATGATGGTAAATTAAAAGAAGTATTAAGTAAGTTTATTTAATTCTATGTAGCTAGTGAAGGAGACATATGTGCATCCTTATAGTATGCTAGAGATTGGATATGCAAGCTAAGTTTGAGGCTATTTGGCAAGGAGAAGAGAAGAGTAAGAAAACTAAAATACTAAAGTATTCTGTCAGGAAAGGGCTGAAGTAGTTCAGTCCGAAAAGAAAATGGATGTTGAATATCCAAAGTCTATAAGACAACATGATTGGAATTATAATTCATCCAAGTGTGAGTTGGGATAGATGGATCTAGAAAACAAATAAAAGTTGAAGGTTAATGCCATTATTAGTATTTGGATGGAAATGCAAAGGTAGCCAAGAGTGATTTGGCTAGAAAGTTCTCAGGACATAAATAATCATGCACAGTGATTACAGTGAGAGCAGAAGAAGATTTAGGAATCCGAGAAGAATTGAAGACTTATGGGATCAGCAAGGAAAAGTGTTATAGGGAGATAGAAGCTGCTGTAATTTCTGTGGCAGCAAGTATGTTATGGCTTGTTGGGACAAACATAAAGAGAGAATGCTTGCATGTTTGCAAGTGTTGTTGATGATGTTGTTGCATATGCAAGGAAGCAACTGAAAGATGGGATGTTGATTATAATATAGATAAAGAGGCATGAGAGCTTCTACTGTCATCAACTAATCATGTAGCATCAAATTCCTTTAATGACAACTATGCAGGTAAGTATTTATCTTTTGAAATTATGTTGCATAATTTCCAAAGGGAAATTCAGGTAAGAATTTCCCGAGATTGAATTCTTATAATACATAGTATGGTATTGTTTAAGTGCATTAACAAGAATACGATACCACTAGGTGTGTTAAAGGCTAGAGGCCCGTTATAATTATCAAATATTCGTAGATTTTGAATGCACACACTTACATAGTAGAATGTCATGTTAATTTGGTTATGAGGTAATAACCAAAGAAATAAAAGATAAGAACCTGCTATAGGGATGAATGTTAGTAAAGCTAGTCATGTATGAGACCAAGAAAATATTGGATATGGAAAAGTATGGATATGGGAGGGTTATCAACCACACAAGTACTAAAAGCTTCCTACCTTTAAATAAAACTTGGACTGCAACCTCTTTTCTACCACTAATGAACACCATATAATTATATTCTTGGTGTAGTGTTCAGGTCGAAAAGGAAGGCATCCAATTAATTGGGAAAACAATAGGAAGTGTGTGGGGAATGTGTCAGGACATTGGCCAGAATTCCAACTTATGGATGGTGAGATACATGACTGAGATAAAGAGAATTATGTAATTCAATGCAAGATGCATTGAATAAATATGCATTGAGAATTGCACTTAGGCATAGTAAGAGATATAATTGTATACTTGAATGCATTTGTTGAATGTGTTTTGTAAGTACATGGATATATATTATTGCATGGAAATAATTGTTAGTAAAAGCTGTAATGTTGTTAACTCATGAAGTTAAGGACAGTTTAGGATTTTTTAGATATTACAAAAGAAAAGTTGCAAGTCAAGTAGTCACATGAGCATTGACTATAGGAAATTTTCTATTCAGAAAAAGAAGTAATGAACTTACTGATATCAATTATGAATAGGTGTTATAGGTGAATCCTCCTGCGGACAAGGGGATTCCCTCTTGGTATCTAGATCCCTAAAACCAAGACAGAAAGGGTGCTATCATTGGTCACTGACATCCTTTTAGATCTAATTAAGCTAATGAATGAAAAGGAAGAAGAAAAGTGTACCTTTTCAAATGGAATGTGTCCTCGCAAAGTCCAAGTTGAGATTCAATCCTAAGCTCCACGATAGGTCCTATAGAACAAAAAAGGATACAACAAGCTTCCTATTCTACTAAGATTAGCCCAAATACAAATCTATCTACTAGAGACAAGTTTATGTGGAACAAACACAAACTTGAAAGAAATAGGCCAATCATGTATGTATATTAATGAGAATAAATGAAGAGTACTTACAATCCTTTGAAGAAGGTGCAACAACTTCTTCCATCTCTCCTTGTCCAACCCCTTTGCTCAAGTAATCTACACTGATTATGCTTCAATGACATCTCACTTATGGGATCATAAGTTTGGTGTAATTCTCAATCTCCATATCTATGTATTGTATGTTTCCTATGAGATCATAGGTTTCATACCTCCAATATTTTCATGTATCATGTACCCTTTCACCATGAGAAGGCCTCCTTATATAATCTTGGAGAGGCCCAACCACTTGAGAGATATTTGGGATAAGTTGAGGATTCCTCTCCTTCAGTTGTGGATCTTCCCTAAGATCATGCCTTGAACTCATATTCGAATCCAACCAACCTCAGAGATTGAGGGGATTCTCCCCTTATTTCCTCAAACAAACTAAATTTCGCCCAGGAAGGGTAGTGCTCCCCCAAAAGGGTGAACAGAGTGTTTCAACACTCCCTCAAAGAAGGCTAGGGAGCGTTGGCACTCCCTGACAGTGGATAGGGGAGCATTTCCTTCCAAAAATCATTTTTAAGTAGATTTTTTAGTTGCAAAATGCTTGTACTCCTTGTGAAGTGATTTCTCCTCTTCAAAACTAGTCTTTGAGGTGTCTTAAGTGTCCTTATGACATCGTTAGAGGCACGATATAGGCTATATGGTAATATGATTTTTGCAACACTTGCGACACTTATGGTTAAGATGTGACAATTGTGGAAAAGATGTGACACTTACAACACTTGTAATGACGACACTTGTGACACTATTGAAGTGAGTAATTTTTATGTGTAACATATTTCCCCCCAAAGTGAGAAGTTAGAAGACGATGATGACTAAAGTAGTTTGTAGAATTTTTAGAGAAAGGGTATGGATGGAGAGAGGTTGGAAAAAGATGCACACAACCATCAAACAAATATTATGACATGTTTCAAACCCAAAGAATACATACCTGTGCTTGAGTGATAAATACTTTTTCAGGTATGGCCGTCATAGAATACACTACAGATCCATAATTATACTGACAAAAAGTTATAGCCACTAAACATACAACTTGGATCTATACTTCCATGACATGAGCTGATTGTAGCCATGAAAAATACATTGTGGATCTACAAGATGACAAGAAATAGCCACAGACCAATACAAAGTGGATCTATGTGACAGTATATGTGTCAATATTCAAGAGAAACTCCGTCACAACTTGGGTAAAGTATATATCAGAGTGAATGACTCAACCCATGGTCTTCTTACCAATCCTGATGTTGTACGAATATAACAATGTGAATAGATATCCTGATGTTGAACATGGTAGAAACCACTTGATTACTAGTCAATGATGTAAATCGTTAACAAGTGCTAGGGAAATCACCATTGATGTCAATGATTCCCAAGGTACCCTAGTACATTCCAATGAATGTGAATGAATGAGATGAAGTTGAACATCCGTGGAATCACCTGATCAGGGGTCAATGATGTAAACTCACTATAGGACATGAGGAGGCCTGCCATTGAGGCATGCATGTCCCAAGGTACTAACTGGTTTCTAAATCTAGTTCCTGGATAATGTGTTGAACTCAACAGGAATAGACTCGTCGAAGGAGGGCCTTGATGTATCCCTCATAAACGACATGACACTGACACAGAGATGTAATTGGTAGATCAAATGAACATGGACTGAAACAGGATATTTGTGATGGCTGACTCTCGAGGCAGATACTTTCCTTGAACACTGAGGCACAATAGCAGAAACATGACATGAACCAAAACTTGATGATGTAGTGGATACCATGACTTTGGTCAGGTGACCCAAAGGAGTAAAAAAAATCATAGGATTATCTCAGTACAGAGGTTCAACGAATTAAAATGCATGCAAAGACAAAGTGTTGTGTTCAAGGGCGATCGTAAGAGTTACTGGTAAAGTTCTCAAAGACTGCTTGGCTTGCTTCCTTCAATTTTTTCTCCCATCCAGATAGAAGAGTACCTCTTTTTAATTTAACGAGCTCAAGGAGGGTAACGCATGCTCGATATAACTTACCTTAGGTAAGTCCCTCTTCCTTTGTTTAATGAACTAGAAGACGTAACGGTTCGGTCCCGTATGGGCCCTTCAATGTATGATTGTTTAACGAGTCCAGAGAAGGTAAACTCAATGATTTTTCATATTTAGAGAGTCTGAAAAGAACTTAAAGATGACTCCAGTATTTTCCTTTTTCGTAATGCTAGTCTTGTGAGGCCGAAAAAGAGATAAATTATCACTTGAAAGATGCCCTTTCAAACCTTTTACCGAGTGGGAAAGGAACCAATATCACTCAACAATCTTTTCATGTTTAGAGAGTTTGAAAAGAGCTTAAAGACGACTCCAAGGGGTTCCTTTTTCATATATCCTTTACGAGTCCGAAAAAGTGATAAAAGTCTACTCGGTTACATTCTCATGTATTTACGAGCGTGAGAAAGAACAAAGACTAAGCTCGATACTCTTCCCCTAGCTTGAAAGCTATTAGCTTAACTCCAGAATGATCATCAAAGGCTGGATACATGCCCCCCCAAGCTTCAATTCATTCACTGACTTTGAGTTTGTCACCAATTTCTGTACTAGATGGAGAAAAATGATAGAGGTGGATGAAATGAAGGTTCAAATACGAGACCTAATGAAAGACTTGACTCGACATCTATGAGATATGGAGAAAGACTCGACCTGACAGGAGATGTGACTGTTTCATTTTTTAACGAGCTTGACACAGGAAAAGAACTATGCTCAAGGCTCCAGGTTCAATCCCCATATTTATGTTTCATTTTTTAACGATCTTGCCACAGAGAGAAAAACTATGCTCATGGATTATGTTTCATTTTTTAATGAGCTTGCCACAGAGAAGAGAAACTATGCTCGTGAATTCTGTTTCATTTTTTAATGAGCCTGCCACAAAGAGGAAAAACTATGCTTGTGGACTCTTCTTGATCAAGGATTCCAAGAGGATAACGCTCTGGAAGGACACCATGTCAAGGGACAAAACTCGGTCATGGCTTCCAAGAGATCTTCACTGGATGGAAGAAGAATGCTTTGGAAGGAACACATGTCGAGGGTCTCGCCAGGGGTAAGGAGATCAGGCTCCAATATCCCTACCGAAGAGATCACCATGTCAACTACCAGATCTAAGTCATCATAAGTTGAAGTCATGGGAGACAATGCCACATAATTGACATGTGGTAGGGGTGATACCAATTGCATATAAGACCCATTTAGGGAGGTCATTAGGTTGATGGTCAACTCAGGGACAACAAACGAAAGTTGATCAATAGTCACTATTCTTCCATCGTGCGAGAAACGTATCACACGAAAAAGAGTGGACACAATAGCTTTCATGGCATAGACATAATCTCGCCCAAGGAGTAAATTGAAATCCAAGGGGTCCTGGACTACCATAACATCAATAAAAACTGTTTTCCCTCCCAAAGTTATCGAAACTGAGGAAGGATCCCTAAAGGGTGACTGGTTATTCTATTGAAAGAGAACAGATTCTGGGTAACTGACACAAGCTTAGGATAACCTATAGCTTGCCAAGCAATAGAGGAAAAAATACTAACGAATGAACCTTCATCTATCAGTGTCTGAGGAACGAACCGACCAAAAACATGTACTATAATCTTGAAAGGAATGTGAGAGGGAAGACGAGGTCTAGTTAGCACACCCTAATAAAAAAGGATGGCCTCATTACTTGGAGGAGTTTTCATAGGAGAAGGAGAAATTCCCTTCTTCTAGTTCATTAAACAAAGGAAGAGGGACTCACCGAAGGTGAGTTATATTGAGCATGATTTTTCTCTCTGTGGTAAGCTCGTTAGAAAATGAAACAGAAATATGGGGATTGAACCCGGAGCCTTGAGCATAGTTCTTTTCCTATGTCAAGATCGTTAAAAAATGAAATAGTCACCTCTCCTGTCAAGTCAAGTCTTTCACCAGATCTCGTAGATGTCGAGTCGAGTCTTTCGTTAGGTCTCATATTTGAACCTTCATTTCATCCACCTGTATCCTTTTTCTCCATCTAGTATAGAAATTGGTGACAACCTCAAAGTCGGTGAATTAATTGAAGCTTGTGGGGGCATGTCTCCATCCTTTGATGATCATTCTAGAGTTAATCCACTAGCTTTTCAAGCTGGGGGCATATCGAGCGCTGCCTTCCAAAAATCATTTTAAAAGGCTTGTACTCCTTGTCAAGTGATTTCTCCTCTTCAAAACTAGTCTTTGAGGTGTCTTAAGTGTTCTTATTATGTCTTTATAGGCACAACATAGGCAAGATGGCAATATGATTTTTGCAACACCTGCGACACTTGTGGTCAAGATGCGACACTTGCAGACAAGATGCGGCACTTACAACACTTGTAATGACAACACTTGCGACACTATTGAAGTGAGTAATTGTGATGTGTAACAACAGTTGTATGCATAGAATGATAATTCATTCTATCTAATAAATTTTTTTGTAGGTGTGATTGAATTGTTAGTTATAGACAATTCTAAGGACACTTCATAAGCTTTTTGTACATATTGCAATGAGACTATGATGTACAGGAAATGCTAACAATTTGTTGGTTGTATGCAAGAGGAAGCATTGCAATAAAAATGGCATGCAGTTTGGTTCTTGTATAAAACCACAAGGAAGGTTGCACTCTTAATATGGAAACGAGAAGAATTATGAAATAGAATATCATGTTTTGGGGAAAAATTGAATTCCCTTTTGAACGAAGTTTGAGTTCCTAAATGAATTATTTTATGTTCTCTCATGATAAATGCATGTGGGTGATGCAGATGAGATGATATTGACTAAAGTTGGAATGTTGAATACAAAGAGTAGGTTAGCGAAGATGTTGATTGGAGACAACAAATCTTACCCTATAGATCCCTGGTGGATCTGGGTGTGTGCACACTTCTCCTTGGGTTTCTTGGGAGAAGGATGGAGGCCTGGAGGGAGAAGTGTGGGCATAGGTTCCCCGGTATGAGGCCTGGAGGGTACCTGGAGACCTTTGAGGTAAGTTGGAACTCTTGGAGCCGTGGTGCTCTGAGACTTCATGTCCATCCTGTGCTGGTGCCCTGGAAGGAAGGTGCATACTACCTTGGGTTGTAGAGGCATGTGGAGAATGAGAGACCGTTGGTTGGAGTGTTGTTGAGGTTTGGTACCTTGGCCTAGACCATGTTGATATGGATTGTGTATCATGGCTATCTTGGGAATCCATTTCCATGATGGATTCAGAGCCCTGCTCAGGGGTGGAAGGTCTTCTCAATCAAAAGATAAATATCAATTCTCTATTCATTGTATGTTGTGTATCTTTTATACAGGTTATAATGTTATTAGAATTTTCTCTATATATATTTCANGAATAGGTGTATTAGCATAGTGTTTATTTCTATGGAGTCATAGCCCCTATTGAGAGTTTATCAACAGTGAGATCTAAGGCTAGGTGGAACGTCGTGGATCTACAACCAATTAGTGCTTTTAATGAGGTTTAAACGAAGGATGTAATAAGGAATAATGAGTTGAATGCTTTCTTGAAGCAACTCTATGGAATAGAGAAATTGAATTTCAGCTGCACTATGAATACTAGAATTGTTGCTTGAAAGTAGAGCACCAGGTGGATAACATGCTTCCAATAGATAAAGCTTGGAGCTTTTTGAAGAATTTTTGAATTGTATATGTATAAACAAGTTGCACTGAGGAAAACACAAAAATATGGGGAGGGGATTGTAATATCCCCAGGTAGAACCGCAGTTGTAATTATGAATTGTAAACATGTTTGATAGGATGGTGATCCAAGTTATAATAAGCTAGAAGTCTTATGTGTTTATTAGGGCGGAAGCCTAGATGCTAAGGCCATTAATCCTGATTTTGTATATGTAAATACTCACATCATTAATATAATTACGTCATTGTGTAGGCTGACCATGATGAAATATTTATGGGGGACTGAGCTCCACTAAGTAGGGAAAGGGAAGGGGGTAACAGTCTAGGAAAATGAGATAAGCTAGAGGGCTTACCTCTAATGGAATACTATTATATTATTATTTCCTAGAGGCTAAGGTTTGGACATAACCTATGTTGTCCTAGGTTCCTATGGGGGGGCAACAAATGTTAATTGGATCTCATGCAGCTTCAGGAAGACATGTGTCAACCTGGGCGCATGCATTTTTATGTCGGAAAGTCCGTTCATTCATGGGGTTCTCTCCATTATGGCCATTATTCCCGTGTGCACACACACTCATGCACTGATAATGACCTCCATTATCAACCTCTGAACATGCACGCACCTCTGGAACATGTAGTTATACTTGATTTATCATGTGTATTTCCTGTGAAGCCCGACACACCTATATTTTCCTAAGCCCGTGATGTGTCTTATAGGTTGGCTATTTCTGCCAACGTAGTTCCTTGGCCGACCATAGCTTGATACCATATTCTATGTCCTTACATGTTTTTGGTTGTTTCGATCACATGTGCATTAACTGAATGTTGTTGTTGTATTTGATAAGGAGTTGGATTGAAGAAAAAGGTTTTCAGGCCCGTGAGAAACTATCTCTAGGTGAGAGAGGATGCTAGGGAAGTGATTTCTCCCATAGGAAGCCCAATAACAGCTACAAAGTTATGATAATTCTTGATCTAGCCTATTGTTAGAGCATTGGAATGGAGGTGTATCAGCCGATGGATTGTGTGACAGTGAAAGTGGGCCCTCCTAGGGTGGACATGCATATGGGGAATGAGAGTCTGTGAGTTGTGGGCGTAAGTGGATCCTTGGAGGAAATCCTTCTTGTTGTACTATACAACATCCTATGGTCCCTTCCTATCCTAGAAATCCCTTTCCTGGTGGAGTTTAGTCTCATTTCAGGGGTGACCCATTGCTAAGAGTGATGAGAAACATAGTCTATGGTTGGGAGGTTCGTGGATGGTCTTCATGAGTTGGTGTACTTCAATTAAAAGATAAGTACCCATTTCTCTATTCATTTACATGTTGTGTATTTGTACATGCTATGTTGATGAGTATTGCCTACATATGTTGTTATATTTATAGTTTTTTCCTGTGATTACAACATGTATGATTTTACTGTTATTTATGCATTAGTGTGTATATTAGCAGAATATGTTGTTTGTTTATGTTTATATTTATAGGAATATAATAATTGTTAGTTCTATGAGGTAGCATGTCGTAGCCTGGGTGGTCGAGGGTGTTACAAATTGGTATCAAAGCATGAAAGTTTCTTTAGGTAGTGTTTCCCGACAGTGGTTGGTGGTCGGGGATGTTACATTACAATTTATTACATTTGATGGTGACTGATTTATCATATAGCATGATGTAAGGAATTATTCTTCCCACAATTCATGCTACAACTTGGAATTACTGAGCATGCTTCGTGCTCTCTCTAGAAGATTCCTATTCATGAGTTCAACAATACCATTTTGTTGAGGAGTATAAATCTTGGTCTTATGTATTTCAATCCTAGCTTCCTTGCAATAGTTTTCAAATTCTACAAATGTAAACTCACCTCCATTATATGTTCTTAAACACTTGATTGATTTTTTAGTGCTATTTTCAATCAAAGATATGAATTTCTTAAAAGTATTAAATACATCAGCTCTTATTTCAAGTAAATAGACCAAAACATTTCTGGAGTAATCATCTATAAATGTCACAAAATATGATGATCCTCCAAAATAAAACATATGGGATGGTCCCCAAACATCTGAATGAATGTAATCAAGGACACCTTTTCTTATATGTCTTCTTATTTTAAAATTTTTTCTACATTGTTTTCCAAAAACATAATACTTGCATAAATTCAAATTCAAAAACTTTAAACTTGGAAGTGACTTACGATCAACCAGTATATTAAGACCTTTTTCACTCTTAGGACCTAATTGTTGATGTCATAAATAAACATAGTCATTTTCACCTTCAGATGATACCACTGCTTGATTTATTTTTGTCCTTCCTTTAAGATGATAAAGGTTCCAGATCCTATTTTCCTTCATGACTACTAAGATGTGTTTACACACCTTTAGTACTCCACCTTGAGATGTACACTTATAACCAACATAATCTAGAACTCCCAAATATATCAAGCTCTTTCTAATTCTGGGTACATGCCTTACATCTGTTAATGTTATTATAGAACCATTATGCATTTTAATTCAGATGCTACCAACCCCAACAATTTTATAGGAAAAATCATTTTTCATACAAACAACACCATCATCAATAGATTGGTAAGTTGAGAACCAATTTCTATGAAGACATGTATGACTCAATGCACCAGAATCTAACAATCAATGCTAATGTTGATGTGAAACATCATAAGTAGAAAATACCTCATCAACCATACTTGAACTTGAACTTGTTTAAGCTAAATTAGTTTCCTTTGCATGCTTTGTGGAGTCCTCTTTGGCTGCATTCTGTCTTTTCCATCAATCCTTCTTGAGATGCCCTGATTTTCCATAGAACCAAAATTTGTGCTCACTCTTCTTGCCTTTTGACTTGGACCTTGATGTACCTCTATGACCTTTCCCTCTTTTTGTAGATCAAAACTTGAACACCATTGCTTTTGTTGTTGAGGTTTCTTTATTGGATTTTCTCCTCATTTCCTCAGACAACAGAACTCCCCAAAAATATCGTAATCAATGCTATCTATTGTGATAAACCACATAGATGTGACCAGATGATCCCAATTTTCAGGTGACAAACAAAGTAGCATAAATTTCTTGTCCTCATATTCATACTTTACTTCCATACTAGATAATTGACAAATGAGAGTATTGAAAACATTTAAGTGATCAATAATTTATCTACTTGCTTTCATCTATAAGCTGTATAACTGCCTCTTCAAGAAGATTCACTTCGTCAAGGAATTTGTCATATATAGACTCTCCATTATGTTCCATAAGCCTATTTTTGTCTCCTCTCTAGCGATGTCAAACAACACATCATCTTCCATACACAAACAAATGGTATTGAGGGCTCTTGCATCCATATCTTCCTATTCCTCGTCTATTATGCTTGTCGTTTAATTTTTATTTCCTTCTAATGCCTTTTGAAATACTTGTTGCACAAGCATATCCCACATCTTGAGCTTCCATAGCTCAAAGTTATGCTTTCCACCAAATTTCTCCAACTCAAACTTAGAACTCTGCACTTTCACCATTAGCACAAAAAACGATCCAAACCACTGCTTATAAAATCAAGCCTTCCTTTTATGGAGGAATATTCTTATATATTTCAAGGTTGAATAAAATCAAAGTTTAATCTAAACAACGTTTAAAATATATATCTTTAAAACCTTTTAAAAACATCCACCTTATTTATTTATAAAGGGAGATCCTTTATAACTACACCCTTTTATATTTAAAAGTGACCTTCAATAAAATCGATCCCTCTTGTAATTTGTCTTATGTGTATAATAATAAAAAATTCAACCACTCTTTTATAAATGTATCCACATCATGTGTATCACCTCATAAAATATTCACTTCATACCTTGTTTTTCCAAAAAAACAATGGGTGACCTTGACTTCATATCTTTTTTTTCCAAAAAACAATGGGTGTTGCATTGTTTACAAGGATATCCTATGGAAAAGTTAGAAAATTGTTGCAACTTGTAAAAGGATATCATGTGACACTTTTCTCCAAAATTTAGTTTCTGAAGTTGTCATGCGACTGTCGCACTGTCGCACATGGATAACTTGTGATAGTATAATAAAGTTGTCCCACGTCAATCCACGCCACTTAGCTTAGATCACCAGCTATGATATTTCCTTCTTTCTTCACTCTTAGATTCTTCAACTATGTGCTTTGATACCACTTGTTATTCAATGGAAGCAAAACATAATATAAAAAATCAATAAATTGAGAACAAGAATCACACAATTTAACACAACGATTTACGTAGAAACCCAATATGGGAAAAACCATGAGGCAATGATAATCAATATTCTTATTATTCAAAGGAGAATTGCAATAGCCAACACATGCATACAACCATCCTCTCCTCACATACAAACTTCACTCCACTGTATTGCATCTCCACACCTCTACAGGTATGCTATTTATATAGGATATGATAAACAGTTAGATGAACTCATTACAACCCGATCCACTAGCTACACAACTTGTTCACCAAAGAGTGCATGCATGCACATTCTAAATTTAGATGATATGCATGCTACTGCATGGAAAATTAGTTGGAACTTTTCCAACAACACAATGGTTGATAGATGAAATGATGAATCCAATATACAATACCAATGCCAAGTTGACACTTTCGAATATGATTTGATGGATTAATATTTTGAGAGGGTGTGAGTCCAAAGGAGTTGTTATAACAAAGGAGTTACTATAACAAGAAGTAGGAAAGTAAGGTTTGAATCACTAAAGAATATATCACAAATGTACAGAATGGACATCTGCCTTTCATACAATTTTATTAAGTTAAGTTGAAGAACATGAACACAAATTTCTAGTGATAACAAAAGATAATGTTTAGCTCAAAGAGAAGCTTAACAAACAAATATATTAAATGGAAAATGAGGCAGTTCTTATAACAAAAGTCATCATTTTGACGATAGTTTTATTTCTTTGGGGATAAATACTTTAGCATCCATTCCTTGCAAGATTTAGTGATGCCTTTTAGCCACCAAATCTATAAGAAGCTAGTATGTAAGAAATAGAGGCAAGGCCAATTAGCACAATGTGCTCAATGGAAGGACCAATATTCTCTGATCATTTGTTGAGTTCTATTGGGATTATTGAAATGCATTCACATATGTACTCTAAAAGTTGAAACAAACAAATTGCTCAAGGTGAAACATAGTCTATTAGAAGAAATGTTAATTGTGTTGAAGAATGTACAAGTTACAAGACACCTACTAGTGGATCCATCAAGTTGCCCCAATGAAGAATGTCTTTCCCATGAGTAGCTCAAAGAAAGTTTGGTACAAAGCATATAATCAATGGTGATTTGCCCCAATGAGATACTTGAGATTATTGAAGTGATATTAGGAAAATTCATACTATTCACTGCAAATAAATAAGAAAGGTTAAGTAGTAATTCTCCTGAGTCGTGTTGAGGTCGATTGCATGTGGAAATACTCATAAAAATTAAAATTTTATGCTTACTAATATTGTAGCTTACTGACTAT
>JASDQU010506891.1:6313-19900 GCA_032191745.1 Picea mariana
GAATATGCTCCTTGGCGATGGCCACTCTTTGATTTATTTCACCTTCCCTGGATCCATCTTCAACTCATTTGAAGAGATTACAAAACCCAGGTAAATGTGTTTTGTCTTCATAAAAGAGGATTTCTTTAAATTTATCATCAACTTCTCCTACTTCAATCTTCTCATCACTAATGTCTTAAATTCTCTTCTTCGGTTTTACTGAAGACTAGTATATCATCTAGATATACAATCACAAAATTACCAATGAAATATTTCAATACCTCATTCATCAACCTCATAAAAGTACTTGGTGCATTTGTTAAGCCAAACGGCATAACAATCCATTCATACAACCCCTCGATTATTTTGAAGGTTGTTTTCCACTCATCACCTTCTCTCATTCTTATCTGATGATATTCACTCTTTAGATCTATCTTTGAGAAATAATTCTCTCCACTCAAACAATCCATCAAGTCATCCATACTCGRTAAAGRAAATATGTACCTRATGKTAATTTTTTTTATGKCTCTTGAGTCTTTACACATTCTCCATCCTCCATCCTTCTTAAGACTCAACACAGTAGGTACTACGCATGAACTCAAGATTTCTCTGACTAACCCCTTGTCCATCAAATCCTAGACTTGTCTCTTCACCTTCTCATTCTCTTGAGGTGTCAATCTGTACGCTTCTTTGTTTGGCAGACTCGCTCTTGGTATTAGATCAATGTGATGGTTAATACTCCTGATGGGTGGTAATTTGGTTGGAAACTGATCCACTACTATGTCGAAAAAATTCTCTAAAAACTTATGGATTTCTTCAGGAAGATCACCCATAGAAGTACTTGTAAGGAAAACTCTTGGTTTCTTCACCACAACAAACTGCATCTCCCGTTCCTTCTTAACTTCACTCAGGAGTTCCTTCCCAATCATAAGTAGTATACTTGTGTTGGCTTCTTCCTTTACTTTCTTCTCCTCTATTGGCAGCAACATGTGTGTCCTACCATTCTTCTCCAAGGTATAAGTCTTCTTTCTCCCATCATGAATGGAATTCTTGTCATACTACCATGTTCTTCCCAACAAAACATGACATACATCCATGGGAATCACATCACACAAAATCTCATCTCTATATCCTCCTATCTTAAATTCAACAAAGTATTGTTTAGTTACCATTGCCTAATGTCCTTTCTGCAACCATGAGACCTTATACAACGTCGGATGGGTAGTTGTCTCCAACTCCAATTTCTCCATCTTCTTTGTGGATACTAAGTTATCACTGCTCCCACTGTCAATTATCACCTTGCATAATCTATATTTAGTCTTGCAAGTTGTTCTGAACAAATTGTTCCTATGCACTAGTTTTTCAACCTCTGGCTCTGGCTTCAAGAGAACCTTCTGCATCATCAAAGATATTCCATATTATGCACCTTTTGCTTCAACATTTTTCTTTTTCACTTCTGAAATGTGAGCTTCACCTCCTCCTTCTTTCTTTCTCTTGGGACATTCACAAGACATGTGTCATATCTTTCCACAGGCATAACACTTCACTTCTCCTCCTCTACCTCTTCCTCTTCCTCGAGGAAAAGAGTTTATTCCACCATACTTTCATCCTCAGGAACTTCCTCCTCATTCTAAGTGACTATGTAGTTTTTATGTCTCACCTTTGGGCTTATGCGCCTTATCATGGGAAATTTGCTTGCCTCTATTTGGAATTTGTCCTCTGTTTTGTTGGCTCTTCTTTCTGGCCAACTTCTCCTCTACCTTAAGGGAAATGTGATAAGGGTCCTCCACTGTTCATATTTTCATCATGTTGATTTCATACTGGATTTCATATCTCATGTCGCATATATATCTGGAAAAATTTTCATCATCCTTCTCTCTTTGGCCAGCCCCGATGTTCAATTTGTAAAACTATTATGTGTACTCTTTCACAGTCATTCTTTTCTGTCTCAGGTTCTGCAACTTCCTAAACAGTCTTATCTGGTAATCCTTGGGTATGAATTTAGCCTTTAGCTTGGCTACTATTATATCCCAACTCTTGATATTTCTCTTACCTTTGCGTCTTTTGTTAGCCTGTAGTTCATCCCACCACAGCGTTGCATGTCCTTTTAATCTGGTGACAACATTCTTCACATTTTTCTCCTCATCGACATCTTCATAGTCGAAGTACTTGTCCATTTACCTTATCCAATCCAACAATTCTTCAACATATAAATTGCCTTCATACATTGGGATGTCTATCTTTTCTCTAGCTCCCAATTTGAAAACCGATTTTATCAAGCGTTCCTCTGTAGCATCCTCTACTACAGCTTCTTCAACTTCTACTTCTTCATTCTCTACATCACTGACGTCTCCAGCATCAAGTGTTCTCCTTTGTGTTGTCTCCATAGAATCTAACCTTGCTCAAAGTTCTTGCATCTCCCTTTCCATAGCTCAATTTGCTACAGGTGGCTCTGCACGTCTCCTAGGTGACATTTTTGTTGAACTTTCTCTTTACACACCTACCACTTGATGTATCTGACACAACTTGATGATATTAGGCTATACCCTCATTTTTTGTCTTTGAAAATCAATTCAGTGGATTTGATTTCCACTTGATGCTATCAGACAAAACCTTTTTTGGGGCTCTGATACCACTTAATGCAACCCCCCTTCCCTCCTGGGGATTTTTTGAAATCCCGGTCAAGGATATTCAAACAACTTGAGCTGAATTAGCTCCTTGGGCCTCCAATAGACTCTAAAAAAATAACACATAGGTCCCTTTAATGCTACATGCAGGTTCAAATTACCCGTAACCCTTCTCTTGTGCACTTTCGACAACACCAAATTTTGAGTACTAGCTCTTGTGCTAGACTCCTTCTCCAATGTGACCATAGGCTATGACCGCGGGTCAGCTCCCTTTGAAACTTCATCTTCGACGATTTTATGACCTTTGTCCTCACTTCCTTTCGAAACGTGGATCTCTACCACGTGTCCACCTAGATCCGACGGTCCAAAATACTTTGGTATTCGTGACTTCACAAAGATTCCACTCACTCCACACAACTTCCGAACCTGTACCTCCTAAACTCTCCAATCTGCTTCCATGTATCTCCTTGCAGCCAATGGCTAGGATCACTTCATGACTTCGGAGACCCTGCTTCTTCCATCACTTCCACACCTCTGAACCTAGAAGTATCGAAAGGCTTCTACGGCTATCCTCTGCGCAACTCTCCCAAATCTGGCAGTCTGAAACAATTTTTCTCCCTTTTGGACGGATCTTACTCGTTGATCTTGTGAAACCTTAAGGGACTCCTTTCTATTTAATATTTCTCCCCGCTATCTCTCTTGAGTTTGTTCTTCTCTTCGAGCTTTTTCTCCTTAGAGCACTTACTTCAACATTTAGTCAAACTTGGCCCTATGCACGCCTTGCAACCAGGTTTTCTTCCACAACTTGGTTTCTTGTGGATGATTGCGCACACCTTGCAACAATTCCTTGCACCCTTATGCCTATAAAATTACACTACTCCCCCTAATCTCCTGAGTCAAAATACTCTATCATGCACTCCTCACGAACAATATGCACTCTCTGCATACAAATCTCCAATTTATCTCACTTGGACTTGCTCCTCCTCAACACTTTGAACTTCTCATAATGACTCCTTCGATAATTAAGCAAGTAT
Organism: Picea mariana; assembly: GCA_032191745.1. NCBI lineage: Eukaryota > Viridiplantae > Streptophyta > Pinopsida > Pinales > Pinaceae > Picea > Picea mariana. Next base: position 9,954 of record JASDQU010506891.1, read on the forward strand.
CGACTATGCACACACCTTGTGACAAACTTCCTTCAACTTAACTCTGAAGGTTGACTGTGCACTCCCTGCAACAGTTATCAAATACTCAATTGTTCCTCCTGAACAATATGACTCTAAGCATGTCTTTGTCTACACACACCTCCAAACTATCCCTCTCAAATTTCTGAGTCAGAATAGACTCAGTCACACACACCTTGTGAGTGATTATGCACTCCTTGCACACATAAGTTTCACGTTATCTCTTCTGAGCTTCTAAATTGAGATAGACACTAGCAATGCACACATTGTGGACACTATGCACTCCTTGCAATAGGATCATAGAAGAGAAACAATTGAAACTTATCTAAATCCTCACATATTCATACATTCAACCATGTAAATGCATTCATTACATAAAACAATAAATAACAAAGAATTGAAATTAATAGAAATTCTACCATTCACTCATTCAGATACACACAACAACACTCAACAATTGGAATAACGCTTCTCTGTTATATTCATTCAACTATCTTATACATGGGTTCATACAATGCTCTTCAGAAACTCTACTACTCTTAGCTACAATGGCAACAACCTCTACAATAGATTCAACAAACTCTATTTTATCAACAACTATCAACCTTCAACAGCCTCATTTGGGCAAAAAACACATTTATTTATACAACACGAGATCTTGTTGAGATTTCCCTCCAAGCTACCTTAGTGCTATCCTATCGAAATAAAAGCATTCAACTACTAACGATTTATTATAATCAAGGTTTGTGACAAACAAATAAGATCAAACACATCAAATCTGTACTGCACGCAGCTTCATTAAAATAAAATACATCCTCCAACGATCTCACGCAATCGTCGAGCTCTAAAACATTAAAGATATTCATAAATTTTAATCCTTTCAAGATATATGTGTGATACGCCTTCTTAAATTCAAAATTATTACTTCAAAATATGTGCTAGTGCGATGAGCTTTCCTCCACTCAGAATTTTTTGGTGATTCTCCTGCATCATGGTTCGACCACCTAGCCTTCAGAGAAGGTGCACAACATTTACATCCATGATAGCCTTTAGTTACAAGACCTGCAAAATTACTGTATACATAACATGTTAGCATTTAATAATAGAATGTCAATCATAGCAAATTAAATATGCAAATAAATATTGTTACATATATAAACAAATCAATAAACATGTTAATTACCATAGAAAACTCCTAAGACTAGATAATGATGTGTGATGTAAGAAAATATGCCATACAATGTAAAACTCCTCTATGTTGTGATGGGTCTTGATACATCATATACATGTATCCCTTCCCATAATTACTTCAATTCATCTACCAATGGTTGTAGGTAGATATCCATATTCTTCACTTGTCTTCTACCAAGGACTATAAGAGACAACATAAGATGTTCATTTTTCACGAAAAACCATGGGGGGATATTGTTATTGATTACTACTACATGCCAAATAGAATAGTTGGAGTTTTGGAGGGAATGTGGGTTCACACCATCCATTGCTATGATGAGTCGTAGAATTTGTACTTCATCCTTGAATTTTTCAGGCTATGTATTATCTATATGCTTCATGTCTATTGAATCTGTTGGGATTCACATAACTCTCTACTCACTTCTGTGTGAGACATGCCATCCCTGCAACATATTTAATTCTTTGCAATGAAATATCCTTTGAATCCTTGGGATTATAGGCATGTGCCTATATATATTATGAGGAGTACCATGTGATTTACCATTTTTATTTGATTTATGGTACCCGTCATGCCCACATTTCAGACATATCTCTTTGTCTGCATATTCTCCTCTATATAGAATACAATCATTTGGGCATGCATGATATGATATATACTCAGCACCCAACATTTTCGACAACTATTTTACCTCTTCACAGCGATCGGGAAAAACATTATCACTAGGAAGAATCTTATCTTTGAATATCATGTAGTTAGTGGGAAATAGAAATGTACAAGGTCATTTAACATTTATAAAATAAACCATTTTTAATGTTGATTTTGTGATAAGGTTTATCAAAATTAATATAAGTAAATTGTTGGTCAATTACCTCAATATTTCCAAGAAACATGTGTTTGGGATGCCAAACTTTGCTTTCACATTGTATAGTAACATCATTGTCCCAAGCTAGGTAGACTTTTACCAGGCACTAGGTCCAAAGAGAGGGGTGGTGGAAGCATATTTTAGGCTTTCGAAAATGGTATCATCGATATGAGCATCATCCCCTATCTCATCATTCTAGAACTCATATAACAACATTGTCTCCATGGAAGTTCTATCTTGTAAGTAATCATTCATACCAACCTCTTTTTTTATTGTGTCCATTGCCAACTTCTGAAGAAATACTATTGTTGTAGTCATTCCTAATTGGTGAATCTGGACATATTGGGAATTGAATAGGTGGTTTATTCAACCATTCTTGGTACGCTTCCTCTCTGAGTTGTGCTCTCATTGTAGTATTCTCTAGGGTTGACATTGTTGTGGGGTGCAATAGAAGATGGTAGGTAGGTCTCTCATCATCAGAAGAAACTTAATTTCAAAAATATTGAACATTAGTACATCGATGGAATTAGTAAGCACATTGCAATACTTTTTTTGTTCAAATTACAGTATACCAAACAATTATTACCATCGTTGACCAAGGATTGTGGCTAGAAGATGGCAAGTCACAATTGACCGGGTAAAGCGGTTTTCCATTTTCATCTACCAATTGCTTGTGGTATGTTGCTCCTGATAAGACATTCCAACATTTTTGAACCAATACTGGAATATTTTATGCATCTGAACTCAATTCTAAATCAAGATCCTACAAATTTGGATACATTTTTATTCATATTTACATGGATAAAAAAAAATCCAATCAGATAATAAAAACATAAATAAAATAAGTTAAACTTACGGGAGATGGAAACAGATAACTCTGCAATGGACTTTGAGCAATATGGAATGGGATGGAATTTGAAGAATTGGCCATTTGATCATATAATAAGGTTTTCTCCCTACATTTCAACAAAATTAGCAATAATTTTTTTTGTATACATCTCAAATAAATTTCGAGGACCATACCACAATCTGAGTTTGAATATAGTTTTGAAACTATTTTTAAAGAATAAGGTGACATTAAACGTAAAATGTATACTAAAGTATTGCAAGTCATGTGAATTCATCCTAAAAGATAATTTGAGATGAATATACTATTTTGTGTGCAGATAAAAGTTCAAATAACTTTAAAAGCATCCTAGTGCGTTTATCAACAACAAATGCATAAGTGCGTTGAAAAATCAACCACATTGTGTTTCACGATTTTGTTAATAAAAAAATGTATGTCTCTAGTGTGTCAATTATTATGGATGCATCAGTGCGTAATGTAATATGGCCGCATTGGTGCATCTTATATAAATGCACCATCGTGCTGATTTTTTTTTTAAAAAGAGCGAGAATCGAATTTCATAAAGGCATTTAAATACTAAAAATCTATTCATTATTTCATTATTTTGAAAATTTTTGCATGGGAGAGACTTACAAGAGAGACATACATAGGAACATTGTGCAGAGGAAGAATACTTTGGAACCACAATATTATTCAAAATATGAGAATTTGAAGGGTATGGTGATTCACTTTAAACCCTTTTCATAAAGTTTTTTAATATTAAGAAGGTATTCAATATTTTCATTATTTTGCCAAAATTTACAGGAGACATACTGGGGAGCACTGTGGAGCAGAAGAAAACTTTGGAACATCAGAAATATTCAAAAAATTGGGATTTGAAGGCTACAGTGATTCACTCAAAACGCTACATTAAAAAAAAAAAAAAATCATACTTACCTTAAACCCTTGTTTTCTTTTGCTTACATGACTGCAAAATTACACCCTAGGGTATACCTCCTTCTATCACTTCAGAATTATGGCTTTTAGTTTTAGGTATTTTAGATATAATGGGTTTATTATTCTATATATAAGTGTTTGGAATGTAATGCAAAGGAACCACTTATTGCATCATGTTGGCACAAGGGCAAACCCACGGTTCAACACTTCAACAACACACCAACAAAACCCTAACTACTAGCCCTTTCGACAACACCTACAAAGAAAGCGAAGTCTCACCTGAGGTAGAAGTAGGGGGGGTTATAGGACACAGGCATATGTAACCAAGCTAGGACATAGATCTATGATAATAACACTTCGCAGATTATTCTATCAACAATTTAGAAGGTGATATGCATTAGTTCATTAGTTTCATAAACATCGCAGAACAAACCCTAAGAGAGATCGGCGCAATAACAACAAAGATTAAGCATCTCTACCAGTTAGCACAACGCATTAAGTTAGTTCCAACATTCATTCACAAGAAAATCACTAAGTAATAGAAGATCTATCTATCATACATAACATTCAAGGCACTGAGAAGATTCATAACATAAGTAATACATCACAAAGCACACCAAAGACACAAGATATACGTGGTTCACCCCAGTGTGGGGCTACATCCACCAACTGCTTCGTCTTATTTATTATTCTTCAATATCTTACATTCATCTTCTCCTATGCACTAAGCCACGGAGATGAGCTTCACATCAAACAGGAGATCTGCGCGTTTTGCACCAGATCCTCCTTCCCAAAACTAGGTCAAGGCACAAAGTCAACTTATCTATCGAGCACAAAGCCTTACATACACATTTTGTTGCAAAAAGAACTCAGAACTACTTGCACTTAGCCTTGCAAGCTATTAACTCCTTTCTACATTACATTCTTACTTATTTATACTTTTACGATTCCTTACAAAAAGGCCTAAACATGGGAGAACCCATGGGCCGACATCCCATAACCCATTACAAAAACCTTAGAGAACCCCTTGTTGGGTCCACATAGCCTGCAAAACAAGTGAGATCCACGATCTCAGATCTTCTATGGCGCTCCATATTCGACCCTCCCTTCTAAGTCAACAAGGTGGTCCAAACCTGACCAAGGTTTCCTCAAAACTTGGTCGAGGGCCAACATGCCCCCAACATTCACTTGTGACTCGTCCCGAGTCACTCAAGTCTAGGCAATGTTGCTTCGAAGTCCTTGAGCTTCTCTCAAGCTGCCTCTACTTGTTGCTTCACCTGAGCCTCATGTTTAGTGAGCTTCTAGATCATCTACGCTGTAACAGGCCCTTCCAAGCATTGTTCCACTGTTGCGACCACCTGATCCAATTGCGAGCCTTGTCCTTCAATTTCTTCAAACACCTTGTAGGCTTCATCCTATATTTTCTGCGCGACTTCCATTACTCTGCCCTGGATGGAAGTGATATATTGTTGTACCACACGCTGCCCCTGGGACCTCTTCATTCTTTCAACTGCGGTTAGTAACTTCATCTACGCCTACACGAAGAAGGTCTGTTGTTGCGCCTCATGTAATTGTGCTTCCAATTTCCTAAGATTTGGATCTTCTACGAGGCATCCAAAAGTTTGCACACTTCTATCACTTAGTTGTTTGCACTCTGAGGCGAGGGCTCTGATCCTTCCTATTGCGTTCTTAGTGACTTCCTCCCTCTGTTCATGCACCTCTTGTGGGGTACTCGACACTGCTTGGACCTCCAACTCTATTATCCTCGCTTGAGCATGTTGGATGGTCTCAGCAAGCTTCACCACTTGAGCCTCGACTGAGTCATGTTGTACCTGTGCCAAACCCGACACAGAGTGACATGATTTTCTCATGGCTACCTTAACCGTGGTCTGTTCTACAAGCAAATGCTCCTTTTCTTTCTGTAGTTGTACTTTTTCCTCTTGGACCATCGTCTGAAACTCATATTTTTCATTTTCATAGGCGGTTACACAGTACCGCGTTATGCGTAATTTATCTAAGACTTCCTTTTTCTCTTGTTTCAAGGTTTTTGTATCCTTCTCCTTTTCTTCCTAGATTCTCTAAATTTGAACCTCTGTCGCATCTTCTAGTCTTCTCAATTGGGTTGGTTCATCCCCCAATTATGTATTCTGTGGTGAGGAGGGTGCACTAGGTATTTTGCAGACTGAATGAATAGCTTGATGTACTTCCTTTAATTCATTTTTGATCCTACCATATAGCTCTTCCTTCTCTGCACCATATCTCTACAGGATGTCCTTTGAATCATCCTCCATGGCTCTATGAACTAGACTGATATCATCCTTCGTGAGCGTGGCCTCTAACTGGGGCTTGATAGCGTGCATTTTCTTTCTTGTTGAAGGTTTCTACAGTGAAACCTTCTTCTTCTGCGATGTTTCAATAGGGGGATATTTTGGTGGTGTAGCTTCACCTTCTCCTTGATTTTATCATTCATCCCCTCCTCCCTATCCATCTCCTTGGTCTTCTCCTCCTCCTCCTCCTGCGAGCGAGCCAGATCCATTTTCTTCAGAGGCCCTGTCCTCCTCATCAGTCTCTATATTTTGGACGTCTTCCTGTTTCTTCTTCTTTGTCATCCTATTGGACTGTTCAACATGCTCAACCCGAGTGACCAAGGGGCTTCCTATGATGTTAGTGTCGAAGACTTATGCATCATCGACCAGTACAAGGAACTCCTCCAGCCATTCCTTGGTGATCTGCTCCATGTATTCAACTGTCAATTTGTAATATGACTATAACTCTTCCTTTCTCTCATCTCTACGTGTAGTGATATAGATAAAATGTTGATTTGCATGGAACTTAGCTAGTGGTATGTACTGGTGCAGGGTGTGCAGTGTCATGCATGAAAATGATTCAATGGAAACCTTCACTTGTTGATAATACACATGGAACACAACGTTCGACTGCCATTTCTTCGACATGTCGTTGGTGTACCACAAGGTAGAGAACCTAGCGGCCTACGACTCCTATGGTTCGATGTCCAGGGAGGTGGCTCCTTTAGGAATTTTCCAAGAGACAAATGTGATCAACACGGTCTGCCTACTGAAGTGGAATTTGTATCCCTGATCCTGAGCTTCGTGGCAGTCTTTCAAAAGTTCATTGACGTGGTAACTTACCCAATTCATTTTCATTCCCTCCACACATTTTCTTGCGAGGTCCACCACGAACCCGGTGACTTGTGTGGGGTGGTTATTTCTTACGATCTTTCTAGATATGAGTTAGCAAGCGAGGCGCACTATGCCTGGATGGAGGCTACCTTGTAGCCTCTCTTTCCCTTTTTGACTTCGCCATAAGCCTCCTTGATGCGTTGTGCCAGGGAATGGTCTAAGGCCTTGCTTGGGTAAAATTGTTCAAGGTCGGGTCCCTTCATGCTTAATCTTATAATCAAGTGGATCAACATCGGATCCACAGTAGTCCATCGATCGAGCCACATTTATCCACCATGGTAGCATGACAAGAGGAGTTTAACACAAGCGTTGACCTCCTGGTGATGGCCAAAATGGAGAATCTTCATCACATTTAGCACAATGGACTATGCCAACTCCTTAATCCATGCTTGGGAGACTATGCGAGGCTTATTCTATATCCAAGGTGTGAGCATAGCATAGTTCTTTCCATATCCAAGGTTGAAGTCGATGTTCTTTAGTAGTGGGATCTATCCTAACTGATTCCCAACTACATGTATTCCTTTTGGGATATACGCGGTGATCAGAGTGTAACCATAGTCTCATGGAATTTTGTCACAGTTAACCATCCCAGCCAAAGGCGGGATGTACTCTGGTAAGATCGATGGGATCTTCTTCCCATTAGCTAGATCGTTCGATGCTTAATTCACTACTCAGTCGCGGTGTTGGTGCAGCCAGAACATCGTCCAGTCGAAGAGGAAGACTGAAGTCCCCTAGTCGATGATTCCTAGACACCTTGGGACATAGCTTTATTAGCCATGAACTTCTTAAGAACCTCCTTGACAAAATTCTCTAAATCAGTGCATTCCCCCAACATTCTCACTATTTAAACAGGCAATTCGGGGGTAGGTGAACGGACAGACAGGGTAGACAAATGGATGGTGATGTCTAGATTTTGATAATACAGCTCAACGCAAAATCAATTTTCTTGGCTCAGTTATTCACGGGTGGAAAAAGGTGGTCCTGGCGTAGCAACCAACGGGTTAAATAAGAGAGCACCGTAATGGATTCTTCCAATGGGCAGGAATGCTTCCATCAATGCGAATCTATCCATTATGGTGCGGTCTCAACGTCCCAAGAGCAGTCCATCCGCCCATAAATTCATTTTCTAGTCATTCCAGAGTGTCTTTCTAATGGGTGGGGCACCTCCAACGGTCATATATCTCTGCCAGGGCGAAGTCCCATTATGAGCAGTTCAGTTGTTCCAGTGAGGTTCAAGTCCTTCAAACCTGGCTCCTGCGAAGTCTTCCATCTATTCTATGTAGCTTCCTATAGCTTTTCTAACTCAGATTTATTTTTACTGAGCTTCCTTTCCTTCTTTCCTATGATCTGAGTCCCTCTAACTGTTTCTAGAATCCTCTTTCCATTATTATTCTTATCTTCTATTAGTGTAGTGACTTCGCACTGTTGATGTTCTCTCAAAGGGTTTGAAGTTAGTATCCCTTCTCTTATTAATTCCAGGGTGGGTATTCTTCTTTCTTGCATGGATAGGTCCTTCAAAACTTTTTTCATTCTTTCAACCTCAACAACTAATTATGTTTCCCTCTATTGCTTCGACTTATCTTCTTGTTCTTCTATTAGTCGATCTATTTTTCTAGATATGAAATCCCTTAGTTCTTGCTTTTTCTTTTCTATAGCTTCTTCCTCTACTTTCGTTCTGATTTGATCCTTCTCAATCCAAGTCTTTTCTAACAAAAGTGGGAAAGGGGCATTTTTCTCAACAAACTTAATGACTTCAAATTCCTCTTCAGTCGACGTTCCATGGATAATGATAGATACAATAGTAACTCTTCCATATAGGGTTATCATCTTTCCTTTAAACACGCCTATCCTTCCTAATGAAGGTACCACAGCAAGCGTTCCCAAAATTTCCCAAGTGTCTTCTGTCATAATATTCACTTGTGTCTCCTCATCCAAGACACAGTCTATATCGAATTCTTCTATTCTTGTACTTATGCATTATTTTACTTTCAAGACCTTTGGTAAGATGACATCTTTGTGATCTTTCATTGTTTCTTTCAACTATACTAACATATTCTGAGCTTTCTCTGATTCTTTCTCTTTATGATTCTCCAACATGCTCTTAGTCTCTTGATATTTTTCTTGTCTCATGTTCATCCTTTCAACTTTAGCAATCATCCTTGGACAATCCTCAACCTCACGACCAACAACTTTACAACAAAGACAAATAGGACATGTACCAGGGCATTCCTTAGCAAGATGTCTCAGACTTCTGTAGTTATAACATAGTGCCAATCCTCTCTTTCTCTTGTATGTTCCCCAACCTCTCCTGTACTGCACATTGGGATCACAGTGTTGGACCTGCAATATGCAAAAAGAATTTCTTGGTTCATGCATCCATTTATTAGTCCAAAAATTATTTCTATGCATAGGAATAGCATATTTTTCTTCATTTCTATTATCTTTACTTAGATTAACTCTTTCTTCCAATTGTGCCCTAGCTTTCAGACTAGGACAGAATCTATTAAACATACTTAAATTCATGCTTTCGAAACAAAAATATTCACTTATCTTACTCTTATCAAAGCACATAGCTTTACCTTTTTTAAGATCTTACCTCTTTTCTTCAAATCAGATTTCTTTCTCAGCACAAATCTTCACAAGTCAAGTAGACTATTGTGCACTACAGTGGCAAATCTACGCACAAAGCTTCTCTTTTCTTTACTTCAGTTCCTAGCAATCACAGTTTCAGGTCCCGACAAAGGAACCATTTGTTGGCACAGGGGCAGACCCAGGGTTCAATGCTTCAACAACACACCAACAAAACCCTAACTATCAGCCATTTAGGCAACACCTGCGAAGCAGGAGAAGTCTCACCCAAGGTAGAAGCAGGGGGGTTATAAGACGCAGGCA
>JASDQU010506892.1:23684-48151 GCA_032191745.1 Picea mariana
CAGGTTCCACTTTTTTACTTAAAAAAAATATATTTATTTTTATGTAATAATTGTTTTTTTTTTAACTTTGTCAATTTACTAATATTTCGTCCCTGAGGTGTATGACAGTCAGTGAAGGAGTGTGTTGTTAAGCCACTCTGTGTTGAAAAGTCATCGATTCGAAACTTGCGGGGACAAAAACTCCAACCATGTTAAGGGTTGGTGTGGCTCAGGTTGGGTGCGATCCCTGGATGATTTTGATGGCTTAGATGCCCCTTCTCAGGACAAAGGTTAATCCGGTTGCCAAGAAGGTCAGGACAAATTAACAAACAAAAAAAATTCACTAATGTTTTAATTTATTTATACTTTAACTATATTTTAATGTATAATGTAGTAATTTATAAATTAATTAATACAATATATTAATAAGCTATTTATTAATTAATATGTTACATTTCTACATTAATGTATTGATAGTTATTTTATAATATGTATTCATCATCTTTATACATAATATTAACATTAATAATACATTTTTCTATTACCATTAATAATATAATAATGCAATTTTCTATTATTATATTAATTAATTGATTATTTATATATTTATTAATGAATATTTTAGTACTTTTGAAAATTTATGTAACATTGATGATGATGATGATGATGATGATTAATGTCCACTAAGACCTAATTTGTCTATCGGACCTTAAAAGGGTAAGTGATTACTTGCGATTCTTTAGAATTTTGTTTCTGTGCTCGAAAATCATTAAGAGAATCTTTCCAAGATCACCATACTTTTGTTGATTTAAGAGGTTAGGAAGGTTGGTAGTGTGATCAATATTTTGAAAATGAGATCTAATATGGGTATAGGCTGGACAATCTAAGAGAAAGTTATTTTCATCTTCAACCTTCTTAGTGTCACAAAGGTGATACACTCTTTCATCCCATGGCGTTTTAGGATTTGACCAACACACAGTTTCACTATGGAGCTCATGAGAATCTGTTCTTATCTTAGCAATTCTTATTTTTTTCTTTACACTTGGCAAAACAGATAGATAATTTTGATCTTATAGATTAGGGTTGATTACATCTTTATAATACCTTAATTTTATTTTTTCCTCTAACTCTTTATCACACCACATTTTTCTCCTTAAATTTTGATTAGACGTTTTTTTTAATAGTTTTTTTATTCTGCAAAATGGTTTCTTCCATGATTCCCCAATAGTTTAGCCAAGAACGGGCGTCTTTATGCCATCCTCGCTTGATTCAATGGTGGTTATGACTTGATTTGGAAGCAATTTTAGGTAGCCTCTTATCTTCCATGTTGTATAACTTGTTCTTATACATTATGTATCTAGTCATAGCCATGCTCTCAATGGGGGAGAGGCTTCTTTCTACGAGGAGGATGGGATAGGGCATATTTCCTTTAATTTTGAGATTATAGGTTATAAAATTCTTTTGTATTTTCTCTATCTTTCTCCAGGATTCACAAGAGATACTACAGCCCTAGACTTCACATCCATAAAGAATAACAGGTGTAACAACAGTCTCAAAGAGGAGTTTATTCTTATTCTATCAATATCAAAATATTTATATATATTTATATATTATTAATGTATTATTACTTGATTAATATATTTAACAATCTATTTATACTTTACTAATATATTAAAAAAATTACTTAATTACTTAATTAATATTTTACATTATTAATTTGTTTTTTAAATGTCTTTAGTTTAGTTTTACTTTATTATTATCACATTGTTACTTTATTATTATGATTATTTAGTTTATTATTTTGTTACGTAGTACTTTATTTCTCATTGATTAATTTATACTTTATAATCAATTATTAATTAATATTTTATTTGTTATTAATATCAATTATTAATTAAAAACAATTTATTATTAATTAATAATTTTCAATTACTTAGATATAATTAATTAATTATTAACAATTAAGTAATTAATTATTATAATTTAATAAATTATTAATAATTAGTTTTAAAAAATTAAAGATAATTAAGTATTATTTATTATTTATATATTACACTTAAAATGTATTAATTTATTAATGGTTGCATGCGTGCCATCAACTAGCAACAACCACATTTATATAAAAAGTGGTTGATATACACCGATCGACCCCATTAATTTTGAAAAGGTGGAAAATGGCGTAGAACCACTTTTTACATAAATGTGGTTGTTGCTAGTATCATTACAGAAAAGATCTCATTCTAATAATAACTTTACATAATTTTTAATCTCTTTATAGAAATTATTTGATCCTAATAATACGTTCACATTTTTAATTATGTTGAAAGATATTTTTCACTAAAGATTTAGGTCCTCCATTGGGACATTTGTTAAATAGTGGATCTCCTTTGAGTACTATCTTGGTTCCTTCCTTCGCATGGCCCATGTCATTTTCAAACTGGTATAATTAAATTACTCACCCGCCATAGTTTTGTTTGGCACCTAATATTTCTTCACCGTCACTCTTCCTCCTTCACAATTCGGTAGTGACGAGCATCACAAACACATACACTCTTCACATTGCAATGCAACATGGACAGAGGATTGGAGATCGAGATGCATGCATATATGACCTCGAATGGCAGATTTGATGATCCCTTCAACTTGAGTGGAATGGAAAAAACCTTGAATGAAATGGAAAATCCCTCGATTCTTTCATAGGGAAAGGATGGCATGCAATGCAGAATCAAATGGGGACATCGACCACTAGTTTTGAGAGGTATTTCAAATGTGTGTATGATGTTGCAGCGATAATACAAAGAAAAGTATGTGCTAAGAACCTAGGAATGAATCAAATGAAGAATTAACAAAACAACCCATCTTTACCTGAATGATGGGTTGGTGATCATTGTTATTATATTGATCACTATTTTATATTTGGGTAAAGGGAGTCATGGAATCTCATTCCCCACATGTCTGTTCCACCTGAGAGTATACACCTTCAAAAGAAGAGTACATCGGTGCTTCACCTCCATCTTTGGGTCTCGACAATAGGCCAGATCAAGAAATCTTTCATCCTCCGCCTGAGTTCGTTAGGATCTGGGGCATCTGAACCCATGTTTCCTATGTGTTTGCATCTGCATTGTGTTCTTGGTCACGCACCTTGAAAGCTAGTGGGAAAAACATGTGGACTAATCCGTCATCTAACCTGATCAACCTATGCATAGTCACGTATCCTGAAACTGGTACTTTGTGAGTCATTCTGTGTCTTCTGAGGAACCTAACACCTAAGTAATCTCCTTAGTTGTGTCGTGTGTCAGTTAGTGTTGTTGCCTATGGTGCCATGCCCATGTTTTGTTTCTACTGTCATCCCTGTGTGAATGAATGTTGAACCGTTGTTGTTTTCCTCACTTGGCTGGAGCTGAGTTGAGAAGTGTCCTGAAGAAGCGGGTTTTCAGGCCCGTGGTAGAAGGGGCAGGTTGTTAGGCCTGTGAGCATCTCTCTCCAGGTGAGAGAGTTTTTTGGGAAGTGGTTTTCTCTTAGAGAGAAAGGGTATGCATGCAAAGATATGACAAAATTCTCGGTTTCAGATGGCCCACAACAGAATGGAGGAACCCCAAACTCAACTGACACTTCAACTTTTAATTGCATTCACCCCGATCGAAACTTGTCTTCCCAGAGATACATGCATTCCCTTTTTCACACTTGGAGCTGCATGTGTTGCCTCTCCCAACACTTAGGATAAAAACATGTTTTGTCACACAACTCTGGAACCCGAGCCCTGTGATGTTTCTTTGAGAAACCGATACACCCTCTGTATGAACCATCGAGTTTGTGTTCAATATCTATGTGGATTGCTTGTCATGCATCCTGAAAACCAATGTCACCTTAACTATATTGTGTCTTAGTGGCCTATTGCCATTTTTCTGGACGCCCACACCCAATTTCCTATTGTTGTTGTCACCTGCGAGTTAACCAAAAGTTGTTGTTGTTGTTGTTATCTTGAAATTGCGGGAATTGAGTTGAAAACTAGTTAAAGAAACTCTTTTTTAGGCCCGTGGTAGAAGAGGCAGGTTTTCAGGCCTGTGAGAAACTCTCTCCAGGTGAGAGAGTCTGCTGAGAAGTGGTTTTCTCCCACAGAGAGACCAACACCAGCTACAGAGCTCTGAGAATTCTTGAGTCGGCTTGTTGTCGAGACCCAGAGAGGGATATGAAGCACCGATGGACTGTACTTGTGAAGGTGTATACTCTTAGGTGGAACATGCATGTGGGGAATGAGAGTTCGTGAGTAGTGGGCGTAAGAAGTATGCTTGAGAGAATCCGTTCAGTTGTATTGTGCATTTTTCCTGTAACCTCAGCCTAGTCTAGGTTCCCTTGACCTGGGTGGAGATTGGTCCCAGCTCAGGGGTGACCTATTGTTGAGCAGGAAGAGTAGCATGGTCTAAGGCTGGGAGGTTTGTGGAATGTCTGCACATGGTTGGTGGAGTTATTATAGTTTCAAAGATAAGTATATGCATGTGTTTAATTTCAATTAAAATTCATGTCTGTGATGCTTTGCAATATTATCATGTATTTTGTTGCAATTATGAATTACTGTTAATTCTATTACTTCTATATGTTAACAGTTATACGCTGATTAATCTGTATTGTTTAATTAAATATTTTAATTAGATTTAATATGCATGTTATATTTAAATTTATGAGAATGTTTTCGCATAGCAGCATTGCCTAGTCTATGAGTGGTTAGGGACGTTACAATACTGAGCAACAGTAAATGCAAGTCAGGAAGCCTTATGGCTTCGACAAATAGTTTCATAGTTTGGATTCTAGCAGGAGCATTCGACTAGCCTTTAGTACGAAAATCAAAGTGCCATCAAACTCGCCAACGACCTAGTTCAACATCAGTGCAACAAACACATCAAGCTACACATGCACTTCATTAGAAAGCTCCTTCATGATCAAGTTATTGAAGTTCTCTTTTTCCCTATAGAAGATCAAGTTACTAACATTTTCACAAAGCCTCTTACAGAAGTGAATTTTTCCAAACTTCGATCTATGTTAGGAGTTCAGGAAGCTGTCATTGAGGAATAGTCTCTAATTCCTACTTCCTTCTCCTATTGTGTCACTATTGTAAATCCTTCAATATTATTCAAAGTTTCTCTTAAGGGGGCATGTTATGATATTTAGACACTTAGGAGTTAGTTGAGATATACTTGGTGTAATGTGTTGTTAGGTAAAAGTGTGTTTCTTTAGTATGCATTAGTATGCATTTGTAGTTAGGAAATCCGACGGTCGCAATATGTTCTCGACATAGAGTGATCTGATGGTTAATATTCTCCTCGATATTAATGGCCATTGATTTGTGGCTTAACACCTTATTCGTCCATGATATATATTTAAATAGAAGAAAGGGTCATTTGTTGATGATTGATTGTGAGAAAATCTCTTGTAAAATATCTCTGTAATCTTTTTATTTTTCATTAATAAATTGTTCCAAGTTGTCCTTTTGGCTAGGGTTGTGGATGTTTCCCCGTAAGGTTTTACCATGCCAAAAGATTGTTGTGTTGATATTTGATACGGTTGTGTCAATGGTTACTGAAGGTGTTTGTCCTCAATTGGAATACTTGTGTTGTCGAACAGATAATGTGTCATTCTAACAAGAAAAAAGTTAGCATTGTAAGCACTATTGGAAATTGGGACTCCATTTCCTACCAAAACTTGATCTTAGATTTCATATGGAAACTACTACTAGGCTTCATAGTATGGAAAATATGGAAAGAGAGAAATGAACAAATTTTTGACTCTACTTCCATCCCTCCCCACTCTACTTGGGCAAAGATCCTCACCCTTGTTCAGGAAACAATAAAAGTTGAGCCCTGGATAGAAGACGATTTGAATTGCAATCCCCCTGAAAGTCACAGATTCTTATCCTAGAAACTAAAACTTTCCGTTCATCCCCACCAGGACCTCTCTCATCCATACAAGCTTTCCTGCATACCTCTCTCTTGGTCCCCTCCCCCTCTAGGCTTTGTCAAATTAAACTATGATGGCTCCTCGAAGGGAAATCCTGGGGAAACTAGTTTTGGTTCAGTTCTCCGAGATAGTGTAGGGAGAATCATACACATCACAACAGGTTACCTAGGATTCAACACAAATAATGCAGTGAAACTTAGGATTCTCCTTAAGGGAATCAAATTGGAAACTAGTCACAACATATTTAAGATCATAGTGGAAGGGGACTCCCAGGTAACCATCTCGCTTATCTCTAAAATCAGCCATGGCTCACACCCCTCAAAAGTTCCCCCAAGCTCGAGACTTCTAGGACTGTTGGAAGAATTTTGTTCCCTTCTCCAATCCAACCTCACCTTAATCCCCTCACATGTGAAAAGAGAAGAAAATAAGATAATAGATTGCCTAGCTAATGAGGGCATAGATTCAAAGGAGGAGATTATTAAATCGGATGATCGAATCTCCCCAGCCCCTCAGTTGTTGACTAAATGTATGGATATAGCTCGAAGAGAGTTCCCCCGAGATGAGGTGCCATGTAGCTCATCTGGTGCCACACAATCCACATGCGGACCGAGTTATTAATAAGGTTGTTTTTTAACCTTCTCTTCATTTCTTGGATGGAGGATAGACTTAAATGCACTTTGGGGATCGTTGGACAACTCTCTCACGTAGTTTTAATAGAGCCCTAAATGCGCCATGGTGGAGGGGTGAAAATAGGTGTGGGAGGATTTTGTGAGGTCATTTCATCTTCTCGGACACTCTTCCACTTCTAATAGTTTTTCCATGGATTGTTTCATTCCATTTTATTATTGCATTTGTGCTCTTCTTTTCTTAGTTGAGCATCTCTACATGCACTTCTCTTTAGTTTTGCTTGTCCTTCCTTCTCTTTCATTACTTGTAAGTGAGGGAAACCCAAGAGGGGTCCCTATTTGTATTGTTATGTAACAAGGTAGAGACGGTTCCATGAACTAGCATGGGATTCCTCGACAGCTATGATTTGGAGGAATAAGGAGTTGAAGAATCCTCCAATGGAATATGTGGAGGAGGAAATCCTGGAGGAATCAATTATGGTTCCACTTGATTCCCTCCTATACACGCTCCTGGACCCCCATGATTGACCCGACACTAGTCTTACTGTAATGGATACAGTAGAATCCTTGGAGGGGGCTACTTGTATAGTCCAATAAGAAATACCTTGGGCATACCCCCTACTGAGCCTCCATTCCCTACTTCAGACATGGACCGAGATTCGATTTCACCCTTCTTTCTGGCATCGGAACACCTGGAACTCATCTTCGATATGAGGAGGAACATGATAGAGAATATCCACAGACACACCCTCCTCAGTAGTACAATTGCCATGTTTTTCAATGCCTTATCGAGCGCACCAATCAAGCAGAGATTCCCAACTTCTGCGTAACCTTTTTTCTTCACTCCTCACAATGAAACTCTAGATGGCAGGATCCATTATTCTAGCAATTCCTATATTTTTTAAGGTTTATCAGCTCTTAGCACTCCATATTCAACGAACTGGGGTTTTTTTTCACTACTACTTAGTTTTCTTGTCTTACTTCTTAGTTTTTCTGTCCAAGTTGTGCATTGTCACAACACTCTACGACCACTTGCTATGGTTTCCAACTTTTTGGTGGAACAAGTTGTGGCTTCTACTTTTGGATACAAGAACAAAAGGATGCCACCTGTTTTGATTTCCACTAGTTTGGAGGAATAGGTGGCACACCTGTGATCTTGAACAGATATGTACAATGAAAACTATTTTTTGAGGTAACATCACTTTTTAATTTACAAAAAAAAAACCATTAGGATCACTCAAGTTATATATTAAGAACGAACACTCTGGATCTATTATGAGTCAAGTGGCATCAAATCCTTCAAAAATGAAAACATTTCTTCAAGTTTAGTACTCTAGAATCATTTTCATTTCTAGAAATTAGATTTCTCTCCTCTTGAATGGAATAATTTCTCCCTCATATACTTGCTCGAATAAGTAGATGGATAGGCATCATAAATGCACATATTAGATACATGCAGTTGCATTTATTAGGTAGGTGAAGGATGGTGAATTTTAGAGAAATATCTAGTCTCATGTATTTGGAATTTATTTATGTATGAATGTGAAGAAGAGCTTAAGAGCTCCATTCTTGTGTGTGTGCATACTCTGTTTTGTGAATGCTTACCTCTGCTTGAACTAGAACATGGTATCAGAGTAGGAGTAAGACTCTTCGAATATTGGAAAGAAATTTGCAAGCTATTACAAATAAATTTGAAGCTCAATCAACCCACAAAAGGAGGATAAGTGTTTAAAGGAAATCTTGTGCGAAAATCGAAAGAAACAATTTTCAAAAATTTGGTTTTTTAAGGCAATCTCCCTTGCCTTTATAAAATATGTGATTGGGCCTGTTCGGTCACTCTTAACCAGTTCAAAAGGAGCGACCAGGTCATTTTGTTCACACTTATCAAGTTTAGAAGGAGCGACCAATATTTTTGGGTCGCCCGTTCACCCCTAGAAAGTGCAGAAAGAGCGACCAACTTCCCTCACTTACTGCAATTTGTTTGGTCGTGCCCATACCAAGGACAAAAGTTGACTAGGAAAGAAAACTTTTTCGGGTTTTTTGTTTTGACAGATGAAAGTCTATCTTGGTAAGGAATCAAGTCAGAAAGGGGGAGCTAACTATCAAAAAGATACTCATGGTGTCTAGCAATAGTCGAATGTTGACGCGAGGACCAATTTCAATGGTTATGAACTATGATTCATGGTCTATTAAAGTGAAAATATTTCTCCGATATGAAGATTTTTGGGAAGTAGTAATTAATGGGTTCAGGGAACTGTATCTGGCAGATCTACAAGAAATGACGAATGTGAAAAGAAATGTTCTTTGAGAACTCAGAAAGAAGGACAAAAAATCCCTGTGGCTCATTTATTAAGGGTTAGAGGAATACATTTTCCCCAAAGTCGCATCAGCATATCATGCCAAACATGCATGGGATATTCTTGAAATCGCCTATGAGGGAACAAAAAAAGTAAAAAATGAAAATTCGTAGACACTCAGAAAGAGTTTTGAGACTCTTCAGATAAAGGATTTTGACTCAATGGATCATTTCATGACCCACGTCACAAGCATCGTGAATCAACTATGCACGCATGAAGAATACATTCAAGAGAATAAAGTTGTTGATAAGATATTGCATAGCCTTCATGATAAGTTTAATATGGTCTTAGTTTCCATAGAATATTCCAAATACCTTTCAACACTCACAGTTGAAGAACTTGTGGGATCTTTGTTAACCCATGAAAATAGGTTCAGTCGAAATACTGAATATTTTGAGAATTCATTTCAGTCTTAGGCATCCATAAGTAGAGGCAGAGGTCGAGGGGGTAGAAGCAGAGGCAGACAAGGAAGAGGACGCTCTAAAGGAGGAGAGAGGTCAACTTCAGAATTTTTAGAACAAAGTGAATAGTCAAAATAGAGGCACTCTCAAAACCAAAGGGGGAGAGGCATAAATTTTAATCACTCAATATGGACTGCCAAATCAAGGATCCAGTCCTATTATGGAAATAAATTTGGTCACTACGAAAGTGAATTTAGAAATAAGCAAGCAGATTTGAATAGGGGCAAAGAAATTGTTACCAACACTGAAGAAGGAACATTTGAATCCAAGTTCTTCTCATGTGAAGTCATAGAAAAAGAAAGAAACAATCACGATCTCTCTCTGATGGATAGTGGATGAAACAATCATATGATAGGTAAGAAAGATTTATTTTCTAGTTTAGATATCTTTGTCACATGTGAAATTAAATTCAGAGATGATTATCAAAAGAAAGTTTTAGGCACGGGTGTAATTTCTATATTGACCAAGCAAGATGAAAATAAAGATATTCATGATGTTTATTATGTACCAGGTCTTAGAAATAATATAATGAGTGTAGGCAAGATGAATAAACATGGTTATAGAGTCATTTTTGAAGGTTCCAAGTGTACAATTTTGGACAAACCACTGAGTAAGATAATCATAGCTACAATATAAATGACCAAAAATCTAATGTTTCCTTTGATATCGAGAAAAGTAAATTTGTCACAGTGATATGCCCAAAATGTGTCAAGCTCAGATGAGACTTGGTTGTGGCATCTTAGATATGGTCATTTACCATTTAGTAGTCTTAGTCTGTTACAGAAGAAATCTATGGTCAAAGGTCTTCCCATTATAAATGAACAAAAAAATCCTGTGAGAGTTGTATTTTGGCCAAACACCAAAGGGATAGTTTTCCTAATGCTTCCTACAAAGTAAAAGAACATCTTGAGCTAGTGCAGACAAACCTTTGTGGTCCAATGTAAACTCATTAAATAGGAGGAAACACTTATTTTATAACATTTAGTGATGATTTTAGCAGGAAATCTTGGGTTTATTTTCTCAAGCACAAATCAGAGACATTTGAAAAATTCAGAGAATTTAAATATTTGATAGATAAATAGAGTGGAAAATACATCAAAGTACTCAGATAAGATCGAAGAGATGAGTATGAGTCCAAAACATTTGCAGCATAATGCAAGAAACATGGGATCAACAGACAATTTACCAGAAGATACACTCCACAACAGAATGGTGTAGTTGAAAGGAAGAACCTGACAGTAATGAATATGGCCAAAAGTATGTTGAAGGCCAAGAATTTGTCAAATGAATACCAGATTGTAGCAATGGCATGCTCAGTTTATATTATGAATTTGTCACCAACTAGTAGTTTGAAAAATCAATTCCCTCAAGAAGCATGGAGTGGTATGAAATCAATTGTTTCTCTTTTTAAAGTTTTTGGTTGTGTGGATTATGCTCATATTCCTAAAGAGTTAAGAAGAAAGCTTGATTATATAGGTGAAAAATGCATATTTTTTGGATATAGTGAATAGTCTAAATCATACAAGCTATTTAATCCTATTACCAAGAAGATGATAGTAATAAGAGATGTGAAATTCAAAGAAGATAAATTTTGGAATAACCAAACAAGTGAATTGGTTGTAGATCAGATTCCTTCTATACAGAAAGATAAGTAGGTGGAAGCTACAAGAAAACAAACTTCTCCACCAATACTTCTAAGATTACAAGTACAAGGCCAAGGAGAACAAACATAACATAGCCTGTCTTCTTCTTCTAGCAATGATTCAGATCCCACTATAGCAAATCTAAGGGACCAGAAAAAAAAGAAGCTTGGGAGAAATCTATGATCATAATGATGACCTGGATCAACAAGCACAGTTTTCTATGTTATCCTATCCACCAATATATTTTGAAGAAGCAGTCAAAGAATAAATATAGGTTGATGCGATGAATGAAGAAATTGAAAGAAACGACACATGGGATCTTGTGGATCTTCCTACAGGTAAAACCAACATTGGAGTTAAATGGGTGTAGAAGACAAAATTCAATGAGAAAGGAAAAGTAGAGAAGCACAAGGAAATACTTGTAGCAAAAGAGTTTGCTCAATAACCTGACATTGACTATTGAGAAACATTTTCTCCAGCAGCAAGATTGGATACTGTCAGAGCCGTTTTGGCAGTTGCAACTAAAAAAAAATGGCCAATCTATCAAATGGACATTAAATCAACCTTTCTAAATGGAATTTTACAGGAAGAAGTTTATGTGGATCAACCACCAGGATTTCATATTAAAGGTAAGAAATACAAAGTGTACATATTGAAGAAATAATTGTACGGTTTGAAGAAAGCTCCAAGAGCTTGGTATAGTCGCATTGATTCATATTTGATCAACAATGGGGTCGACAATAGGATCAATGAACCCACACTTTACACCAAAAGAGATCATAAAGGTAATATTTTGATAGTTTGTCTCTATGTTGATAGCTTGATTTATACATGAAATTTGTTATTGAGTGAATTCAAAGAAGCCATGCAAATTGACTTTGCGATGACTAGTCTTGGTCATATGAAATATTTTCTTGAAATTGAAGTTGAACAATCTGAAAATGAATTGTTATTTGTTAGCAAAAATATGCCATAGATATTTTGAAAATGTTTAAAATGAACAAACGAAAGCCAACAGCTACACCAATTGCAACATGTACAAAGCTAAGTAAGAAAGATAAAGGAACATCAATTGATTATGCCTTGTATAAGAGGCTTGTAGGTAGCCTTATGTACCTTACAACTACCAAGTGAGATTAATTTCAAGATTTACGGAATATCCTAAAATATTTCATTAGAAAGTTGGAAAAAGGATCTTAAGGTATATTGCAGGTACAAAAAATTATGGAATTTGGTATTTCAATTCAAAAGATGATTCATTTGTTGGATACACAGATAGTGATTTTGCATGTAGCATTGATGATATAAAAAGTACTCCAGGGTACACATTTATGTTGGGTACAGGTTTCATTTAATGGGCTTCAAAGAAACAACCAATCGTCACAATTTCTTCAGCAGAACTAGAGTATGTGCTAGGAAATTCAACAACTTGTCATGCAGCTGGTTGGAGAAGGATGCTTAGTGATCTTGCACATGAAGAGAAGGATCCAACTCCTATATACTATGACAACGGATCAACAATTGCACTATCTAAGAATCATGTGTTTCATCGCAAGAGTAAACACATTGACACTCGCTATCATTTAATCCACGAGCTTGTCAACGATGGTAACATCATGCTACATTTTTGTGGTTCAAGAGAACAATAAGCAGATATCTTCACCAAACCATTGGGAATAAATACTTTTGAATTTCAGAGACAACACTTAGGAATTGTTTGTGTTGATTTTTGTAATGGTCAAAATTAGGGGGGGGTGTTGAATGGAGTAATTTCTCCCTTATTTAGTTTCTTGACTAAGTAGATGGATAGAAATCATAAATGCATAGATTAGATAGATGAAGTTGCATTTATTAGGTAGGTGAAGGATGGAGAATTCTAGAGAAATATCTAGTCTCGTGTATTTGGAATTTAGTTTTATGTATGAATGTGAAGAAGAGCTCAAAAGCTCCATTGTTGTTTGTGTGCATACTCTATTTTTTGAATTATTTCCTTTTCTTTAACTTGAACATATCCATGATAAGATGGATTTAGGCTGATATTAAATTTTAAAAATAAACATTGCAAAACAAAGATTTTGAAAAACTTTAGAGATAAATAATTCTTATTAGTAGATAAACAACTCTATTTTTCATTATAATTTTATATCTATGAATATTATTATAAGAAATTTTTAGATAAATAATTCTTTTTTGTCATTTTCATTATAATTTTATATCTATAGATATTATTACAACCCAAAAACCATCTCAATTTTAAATGAAACACTATGCCTATTAGAGATGAGACGATTATAATCACAACACGCCCCATTTAAGTTCCAACAACTAAACGAGAGTCGAGTAAGCATAGTTATAAAGTGAAAATAGGCATGCCACTTGCCTTAATGCACAAACATTATGTTAGTTAGTGTACCAATTCCATTTACGAATTATTCTCTTCCTTTCTTTTGTTTGGTGACTGGAAAAAAGTCTAGGTGACAAGGGGTATCATCCAATACTAAAGTAATGAACGACGTGGTATTTGAAGGTTATTTGGTTACACCACTCTGTACTTCATAATTCATAACTAGAACAACCACTGTAAATGGTTTTTCTATGCACGGTTACAAGTAGCTGACACTTCTCTATGTGCTGTCACAAGTAGTTGACACTGGTTGTCGTGGTTGATAGAATACAGATATATTTATAGATACAAATAGATATCGCATGTGTTGGTTGGTGGAAAATGTAGAAGATAAGGTTTTGTTTTCATTTACAAAAGATTCCTACATTAGAAAGAGCATAGAAAAAAAACTAAAGATTATATACATAATGGAGTTTGTTATTTAAATATAATTTAATTTAGTTTACTAAATATAGAGAAATGGGAGACTAGATATTGTTTTTGTTCAGCAGGGGAAGCATACCTTCAAAAGAGAAACATCCACTATGTAATGATAATCGGTATTCTTATTGATCAAGGGAGAATTACAACATCCAAACACCGGCCTGAAACCTTCCTTACACTCATCCCACACTCTACTTTGCCTCTATGGGCATGCATAGACATGCAACATCTATGAAACAATTACACAAACTGATCAAATAGCCACGCATGTCCATATTCTATTTTTAGCTGATTTAGTCCAGTTAAATAAAGAGTAGTAAGAGCCAAGAAATCCATTCATATCCCAACAATAGTGGGAAGTTAGTTGGAACATTTCAACAATCTCCACCTTGACAACAATTTACCTAATAAATCATCCCCAAATGTATTCATCACATTTCCTGCAAGTCAAGAGAAGCCAAACACCACTGTAGCTTCTCTAACAATACTAGTTTTGTTAACATGTCTGCACACTTTTCTCAAGTATGGACCACTCCACCTCCATCGGTAACCTATCTTACAAAAATACACCTTGTCCTTGCTCAAGTATGGACCACTCAACCTCCATTAGTAACCTATCTTACAAAATTATGCCTTGTCCCATTTCCTTAAATTGGATTGTTAGTCAAATGTGCAATGCTTTGATTACCACATACAACATTATGTTGTACTTGTCCAAACTTATCCAATAGATCCTTGCATTCATGAGAGGCATAACTTGAGGTAGATCTCCTCTTGTCCAATTCTCCTCCAAGTTTTGAATCAACATAACCACAGACTAAATCACTACAACCACTATAGGTGATACTCATCGTGCCACTAAGATAATGAAGCACCCATTCCCAATGGTCTTTACTTGGATTTTCCATGTGTCCAATGACATTACGAGCTGCTTCATGTGAAATATTTAATCTTTACCATTTCATAGCATACATACTTCCTACTATACTAACATACAGTATACAAGAAAACCAATTGTTCTTCCTCATAACCACAACATAAACTTGAAGAAAACTTACAATGGAAAGATAAAAGGATATTGATCGGTTTCACAATATTCATAATAAACCTTATCAGTATCTTCTCCATAGAATTTTGTTGTCATAATCGCATCTTACCATTATTCTTGTCTCTGTATAATTCTATGTCTAAGATTTGTTTTGATGCTCCTCGATCCTTCATCTGAAATGTCTTTTCCAACTAAACCTTTAACTTGTTGATCGCAATCATGATTTGAATTGCAACAAGAATATCATCAATAAATAGCATAAAGATAACAAATGTACCATAAACATAATAGTTATAGTTATTTATTGATAAACTTTGGCTTACCATGAAACAAACTAACATCTTGTACCATTGCCTCGGTACCTTTATACCATACAATGATTCCCTGAGTTTCCAAACAAATCCCTCTTTGAAATCCTGAACTACTTTTAATTGTTCCATGCACATATCTATGTTCATGATGATTTTGTGGGGAGTAGGATCCCACAATCTATATCGCTTAACTTCATCACAATAACCAACAAAGATAAAATACAAGCAGAAATTCTGAAACAAAGATTCTAATTCTGGAAGTAACTTACAATTTACCAATACCTGCAACCCTTTCTTGCTGATATGACCTTTTTGTTGATGCCATAAACAAGAAGATACATATGTTACCTCATAAATATTATCAATATGTGTTTCCTTCATCACCGCTCATATGACCTTTTTGTTGATGCCATAAACAATAAGATACATATGTTACCTCATAAATATTATCAATATGTGTTTCCTTCATCACCACTAAACTGTCTTTCGACACATTTGCTTCTCCACCTTGACCTATATACTTATATCCACTAGAATCCAAAACTCCTACGGATATCAATTTTTTTTTTAAGTTCGAGTACATGTATTACATCCATTAACTTTCTAACAATACCATTGAACATCCCTATTATAATTCTTCCAACCCCAACAATTTTACAATACTTCATGTATGATTGATGTTAAAGATCAAATTTTGTTTAACATCATTGAAATATCTGTTAAGAAAAACTTCATGTTTAACATCAATCATACTTGAATCTGTCTCAGTCAAATTTGCTTCCTTTTTGAGTTTCTCCTCAGATTCTTTTCTTTTCCAGCAATCTTTCTCGAGATGCCCTATTTTGTGGTAGTACCAACATTTTTCTCTACCCTTTATGTATGTTGACTAAGCTCTGCATGTATCTCGTGAATCCTCCCATATTACTTTAGATCGAACTCTAGCCAGCATTGCTTCTTATGTTGAGGTGTATTGACCAGATCTTCCCCTCATCTCCACAGTAAAAAAATCTCCCACAACAGTATCATAATCAATAGTTTATGTTCTTCGAAACCACATAGATGTGACTAAATGATCCCAAGATTTAGGTAATGAACAAAATAGCGTGACTCCCTTGTCTTCATCTTTGCATTTTACTTCCATACTAGATAATTGGCAAATCAAAGTATTGAAAATATTTAAATGATCAACAATTTTTGTGCTTTCTTTCATCTGTAAGATATACAACTTCATATTCAAGAAGATTATGTTCATTAAGGACTTTGTCATTTGAAGGATTTATGGTCTGTTCCATAATATTGTTGTTGTCTTCTCTCCAGTGATGTTAAAAAAAACTTCATCTACCAAACACAAACAAATGGTACCAAGGGCTCTTACATCCAGATCTTGCTAGTCATCGTCTATCATGCTTGTCGATTTCTTTTCCTTTCCTATCAATGCCTTTTTCAATCCTTGTTGCACAAGTAGATCTCGCATCTTGATCTTCCATAGCTCAAAGTTATTCTTTTCATTGAATTTCTCCACCTCACACTTTGAACTCTGAACTTTTTCCATTAAAACAAACTCCCAAACCACAACTTATAATAAACCAAGATTTTTAATATGGAGAAATAATTAACTTATATATCAAGGTTGAAACTCAAAAGAAAAAGGTTTAATCCACAAACAATATTTAATATAAATGTACCTTAAAACCTTTTACTAAAAATATTCACCTCTTCATTTATAAAGTTGATCCATTATAAGATATATATTTTGGAAAATTCTTCCATTACTTTACCAAGGCGATCCTTTCTAAACAATATCTTGTTATTGATAAAAATGATCCGTCATATCTCGTATCTTATGCATATGCCTCATTTCGTGTGCATTCAAACTTCAAATTAAATGCCCTTCAATGATTTTTTTCAATGAGATCACTCCATAACTTTTCAACGAGATCATTCCACGAATTTAGAAAAGGGAGTGATGATTCAAAATATAATTACACCCTTCGAGAGGTACTTACAATGACTATGATGCAACCCCCCTACCTCAACAGGGTCTGTCGACCCCCCGGTCATTGGATCATCACTAAACTGAGTTGGATTAGCTTTTCGGGTCCCTGCTGGAACCTCTACTAAAAAAATCCACATTTCCTCTGTCAACTGCACCCATGTGAACAGGAACTAGGTGCAAATTCCCTCCACGCGACCATCGATTGTGACTGCATGCCTCTAAAAAGGTGTTCCACGATTTTGTGTATCAGGCATTTTGTACACGAGTTACCCCGACTCTCTTGACCT
This sequence comes from Picea mariana, assembly GCA_032191745.1. Classification (NCBI taxonomy): domain Eukaryota; kingdom Viridiplantae; phylum Streptophyta; class Pinopsida; order Pinales; family Pinaceae; genus Picea; species Picea mariana. Next base: position 41,172 of record JASDQU010506892.1, read on the forward strand.
CCAAAATTCCGATAGGGGATTAGCACTTGCTAGCTCCTCCCTTATCCTTCTCCACATGATCACTACCTATGAACACAAGCTAAATCAAAAGGCGCATTGTGAAATCCCGTATCGGACCTTTGCATGTGAATTAACCCTGACTCCTTCTGACTCCCGAAACTCTGAAAAGATCTTAATAGGTGTTATCTCCTTTCCCTATCTCCGCTCATGTGACCATTCACCACGACCTGCGGCTCACCCTTTGAGCATGTCAATATTTCATGGATCGAGGGTTTATGATACAAATTATCTCCCTTCGCTCGATACCCGAAAGAATGATATTCCTTTTCCACAGATCAACAACTTCAATTCTCCTATGATCTGACGGTCTAGATCGCATTGGCATATCTCCCTCCAAGGGTTTCCACCGTCCCTTTAGCTTCTACCAATGCTCGAATATCCAATGTGTGTGGATCTACGCCACCTGTCACCCCAGATATAACGACCGGAAAGATTTCTCGAGTTCGCGTTTCGCGAATTCTCACAAATATACCCTTTAACTTTTCCACTCTGCGAGTTAGCGAAATGTTGATCTACTGCCGCGTTTCCTATGAATCCAATGCAACAAATCTTATTACAGGACTTTGGGTCTCCCTTCTCCAACGTTTTTAGTTCTCAAATTGAAAAATTACTTCATCTTTTCCCAGAGTACATGATCTGTTGGCAAGTGTCTCTCACAGATAAATGACTCACGACCCTTTGGTTGTCCCCACTCTGGGTATTTCAAGTCTCAACTTGACTTCTTGTGTGCCCGTAAATCTCGGAGTTTCGGCACATCGGGCTTTGGAAATCTCAGGTTTCAATTCACTCTCCCTTCCGAGCTTCCAGAAACCAACGACTGTGATTCCTCCTAGAAATTCGATGCTTAATATTTGCCTCAAGTGATCTGATGACTCAGGTCTATCTCACTGATCGGATGGTCGAGATTCTATTTTGGCTCTCCGGACTCCATAAATCTCAAGTTTCAACACCTATAGCTTCTCTCCTCGGCATGCAAAGTACTAAGTTTCAATCACGTCCTTATGATCCGATGACTATCGATCTTCTTCCCTGTGATCCAACGATCACAATCATTCTTCCTCCTGAGCTTTTGATATCTCTCTTCCTTGGAATATTTATCCACTTTCAAAGGTTCGCAAACTTTGTTCTCTTGATGAATCCATCTCTGGGATCTCATCAACACTCAAGAAAAGTGTTATCTCTTATGAGCTTCTATCCTTAAAAGGATTTTGATCTCCCACACACACTTTGTGTTCTTGAGATTTCAAATAACTTAGTTCAAAGGAATTTCTTGAAAATAAAATGCTTATTTCTCACTTGGCATTCTTCTGTGATGATTCTTTGAATCTTGTTGGCTTCTTGATGCTGTGCACACCTTGCACCTAGTCTGAGTTTCTCTGATTCTCTCTGAACTTCTCTCAGAGTCAATCTGAGACTCAGTCGATGCACTCCTTGCATTTGAGATGCACACCTTGCATACAAGTATCAGAAGAGAAATGATTGAAACTCAACCAGCTTCGTCACGAACTCATGCAGTCAATCTCTCTCTAACAATCATACATGAACTAAGTAATAAATCATACACACATAATAATGTTCATTCAATCACACATGAGATGAACACACTCCAAGGATTTGGGACAATTTCTATCTGTTCTATTCATTCATGAAAAATGAAATACATAGTGTTCTCTTCTACTGTGCTCTGCTCTACTACTCTCTCTATTATGTCTTTTGTTCTACATGTTACAATACAATACTGAAAAACTATATAAGGACCGACTCCATGAGCTCTCTCGTCCTATTCTGAAATCTATCATTTCAAATTCAAAATCTATTACCTACTCTGTCCTATTACAATAACTAATAGTTATTGCCAAATAGAGTCGACACTCCATATCTGTAATTTCTTACAGTCCTTCAAGACTTTACAAACAAGTTACATTTTTAAAATGTTGTTACAAACATATCTCAACAACCTATTAAATTCTGAGTTAAATGCTTGATTTAAAACTCTGTCATTGTTGAGATGTCATATATCTACCTCCATGCATGCACTATTGACTTTGAAGGAGATGCTCTTGCATCATATTCCTCTGGTTAAAAAATTTCATGGAATCGTGTCCATGAGATCCTGCACTGTTTTTCCATACTTCAAAATATCAGGTTTTGTGACCCAACTTGCATCTTCCATTGGATGATCTTTCCACTTCACTAAATATTCAGGATATGTCTTTCTCCTGGTTTTCTTTCCATCCCTATGTTCAATAATTTTCTCCATCTGAGGTTTTTCTGCTGTGGGAAATTGCTCTTCCCACTGAATTTCTTTCTGATCATATAATTCTCTTTCTTTATCTCTCCTGTAAGGATACATGTATGCAACATTGAATATCGATGATATCCCAACATTTCCTAGAAACTCAATCTTATAATCATTGGCTACGAATTTTCTGAGAATCTTGCATGGTCCTATCTTTTTCATCTTAAATTTGTTATACGTTACCCCTGGAAACCTCTCTTTTATCAAATGAGATAAAACTTCATCTCCAAATTCGAATTGAACTTCTCTTCTCTTTTGATCAACTCTACTCTTATATTTCTGACTGTTGTCATGTAGCTGCTCTCTGACTATGTCATGCAATTTATTGATTTCTGTTGAAAAATCCTCTGCTCCAACACTTTTGAACTCATCTTTATTCAAATATCTCAACTCTTTAATCCCTCTTGGATGCATACCATACAAAATTTCAAATGGACTTTTTCCTGTGCTCCAGTTCACTAAATTGTTGAATGCAAATTGTGCCTGTGCCAAAATCTGATCCCATTGTTGACCTTGCTCAGTGACTAAACTTCTCAATAAGTTTCTGAGACTTTTGTTTACTAATTCAATATGTCCATATGTTTGAGGGTGATATGTTGAACTAAAGGATAAGTTTATCCCCAGCTTCTTCCATAGAGTCTTCCAAAATTGTCCTACAAATTTGGTGTCTCTGTCTGAAACTATGTTCCTCGACAATCCATGTAGTCTCACTACTTCTCTGAAAAATAAATTGGTGATGTGTTTGGCATCACTTGTCTTCTAGCATGGTATGAAATGTGCCATTTTTGAAAATCTGGCCACCACAACAAATATGGAATCGCTCCCTTTTTGAGTTATGGGCAATCCAAAAAAAAAATCCATACTAATTACATCCCATGACCTCTCTGGAATTGGTAATGGATATTACAAACCAGTGTTCTTTTGTCTTCATTTTTCATACTGAAAAATTATGCATTTGTTCACAAACCTCTTCACTTCTTCTCTCATGCTCGGCCAATAATATGAATTGATCAGTTGTGCAAATGTCTTATCGTGATCAAAGTGTCCAGCTAAACCCCCACTGTGTTTCTCTTTCAGTAGGTTGTCTCTCATTGAGAACTTAAGAATGCATAATTGTCTTCCCTTGAATAGTAATCCATCTTGAATCAAATATTCAGTCCATGGGATTTTGTCTCCCAACAAAGGATTATTGCATGCCTTGTAAGCTTCTTTGAAATCGGCATCTTCTTTATACATCTCCTTGAGGTGTTCGAACCCGAAGGTCTCCACCTGGAATTCCTGTACAATAAAACTCCTCCTACTGAAAGTGTCTGCGAATTTGTTAGCAGTTCCAATAATGTGTTTCATAACAAAAGTAAAATTTTGCATAACTTCTACCCATTTTTCATGTTTATGATTCAACTTTTCTTGCCTAGTAATAAATTGCAAAGCTTGATTATCAGTGTACAAGAAAAATTCTTTAGGAATTAGATAGTGTCTCCATTTTTTCAAAGCTTGAATCACCGCATAAATTTCCTTGTCATACATGGAATAATTTTTCTTATCATCATTCAACTTCTCACTGAAATAAGCAACTGGCCTATTTCCCTGACTCAAGACTGCTCCAATAGCTAATCCACTTGCATCGCATCTCACCTGAATTTTTTTTTCCAAAATCTAGTAAGACCAGAATTGGTTCCTCTGTGATCTTCTCTTTCAACACTTTGAAACTTTTTTCAGCTTCCTCTGTCCAACTGAAGGACTTGTGTTTCTTCTTCACATTGTCTAGCATGGTTACACATATGCCACTGAAATTTCTGATGAATTTTCTATAAAAACTCGCTAACCCATGAAAACTTATTACCTCAAATATACTACTCGGCAATGACCATTCTCTGATCGCTCTCACTTTTTCTGGGTCCATCTTCAATTCATTTGAAGAGATTATGAAACCCAAATATATTATCTCCTTATTCATAAAATAACTCTTCTTTAGATTTATCAACAATTTCTCTTGCTACAACCTTTCCATCACTGATGTCAAATGTCTTAAGTGTTCTTCCTTCATCTTGTTGAATATTAGTATGTCATCCAGATATACTATGACAAATTTTCCTATGAAGTCTTTCAACACTTCATTCATCAACCTCATAAATGTGCTTGGTGCATTTCTCAACCCAAACGACATGACCAACCATTCAAACAATCCTTAATTTGTCTTGAATGTTGTTTTCAATTCATCTATCTCTCTCATTCTTATTTGATGATATCCACTCTTCAAGTCTATCTCGGAAAAATAGCTTGCACCACTCAAATAGTCCATCAAATCATCCATCCTTGGTAAAGGAAATCTGTACCTAATGGTTATCTTGTTGATGACTCAAGAATCTGTACACATTCTCCATCCTCCATCCTTCTTTGATCTTAATACAGTTATACTGCACATGGGCTTAGGATTTCCCCGACTAACCCTTTATCCAACAACTCCTAGAGTTGATTTTTGACCTCCTCATTCTCTCTAGGTGTCAACCTATACGCTTCTTTCTTTGGTAAAATAGCTCCTGGAATAATGTCAATATGATGGCTTATGCTCCTAATTGGTAGAAATGAGTGTGGTAATTCATCCATGACTATATCAGCAAAGTTTTCTAACGGTTCCTGGATTTATACAGGCAAGTCTTCTACAGAAGTATTCGTAAGGATAACTCTAGGCTTTCTTACTACAACAAACTGCATTTCTTTCTCCTTCTTTATTTCATTCAAGAACTCCTTCCCACTCATGAGAAGTATCATTGAACTAGTTTTTGTCTTTTTCTCTTTGTCTTGTATGGGTAACAACATATGTTTTCTGCCATTCTTTTCTAGGGTATAGGTATTCTTTCTTCCATCATGAATAAATTTTGGATTCAGAGGACACGTGGAAACAGATCAACATTTCACTAACTCGCAGAGTAGAAAAGTCAAAGGGTATATTTGTGAGAATTCGTGAAACGTGAACTCGTGAAATCATTCCAGCCGTTGTATCTGGGGTGACAGGTGGCGTAGAACCACACACATTAGAGATTAGATCATTGGGAGAAGTTGAACAGACGGTGGAAACTCTTGAAGGGAGAACCACCAACGTGACCTGGACCGTCAGATCATAGGAGAATCGAAGCCATTGATTCGTGGCAAAGGAATATCAGTCTTTCGAGTATCGGGCGAAGGGAGATAAGTTGTATTGTAAACCCTGATCCATGAAATCCCAACACGCTCAAAGGATGAGCCCTATGTCGTGGTGAATGGTCACACGAACAAAGATAGGGAAAGGAGATAACACTTATTAGGCTCTTTTTAGGGTTTTGTGAGTCTGAAGGAGTTAGGGTTGAGTCACACGCAAAGGTCCAATACAGGATTTCACAACGCGCCTTTTGATTTAGCTTATGGTCATAGGTAGTGGTCACATGGAGAAGGATAACGGAGGAGATAGCAAGTGCTAAGCCCCTGTTAGAATTTCAGAGGTCGGGAGAGTCGGGGTGACTCACGTACAAAACACCTAATATAAGAAATCATGAAACACCTTTTGAGAGGCGTGTAGTCATAGTCGATGGTTGCATGGAGGGAAATCGTACCCAGTGCATGTTCGCATGGGTGCAGATCATAGAGAACCTATGGATTTGTTTAGTATAGGTTCCAATAGGGACCCAAAAGAGCTAATCCATCTCAATTTAGTGACAATATAGTGACCAGGAGATCGACAGACCCTGTTGAGGTAGGGGGTATGCATGAGGTGGTATCCGAGAAATATTTTAAGTTTGTTTGCAGACAGCAGACAAAAGGAGAAAGGAGGAAAGTTGGTATCATTTGTGATATCAAATAAATTTTTATTTTTATTTGTAGGTGACGTAGTGAAATCATACCACTCAGAAGGCAAAGAGAGAATCCAAAAATGGAAGAAGAAATGAGGCGAATCTGAGAAAGATTGGACTCCATGGAGACAACACAGAGGAGAGAACTAGACAATAGAGATATCAATGAAGCTAAGGTTGAAGAAGAATAGGTCAAAGAAAATGACGTGGAGGATGTTGCACAAGATCGCTTGATAAAATTTTCTTCAAAGATAGGAGCCAAAGAAAGAATAGAGGTACCTATGTATGAAAGCAATTTAGAAGTTGAGGAATTGATGCATTGGGCACATGCTATGGACAAATACTTCGATTATGAAGATATCGAAGATGAGAAGATGGTGAAGCATGCAGTGACAAGACTAAAAGGCCATGTTGCGTTATGGTGGGATGAACTGGAAGATGAATGCAAGAGAAATGGTGAGCAGAAAATTAAAAACTGGGATAGGATGGTAGCTAAGTTGAAATCAAAATTTATCCCGAAGGATCAAAAAATCAATCCTTACATTAGATTGCAGAACCTGAAATAGAGGGGTTTATCAGTGAAGGAGTACACTCAAGAATTTTACCGACTGAAGATCAGGGCTGGACAGAAAGATAATGAAGATGAGAAGACAACCAGATACATCAATGGGCTGAGATATGAAGTCTTGGACCAATGGGATCGTCTCCTTCATTAATGTACCATAAAGGAAGCTTTAGTCTATTGGAAGTAAACACCCTAAAAATATGCCACATGGGAGTTGGATACCATTCTT
>JASDQU010506892.1:55560-93830 GCA_032191745.1 Picea mariana
CTATATTATTAAATAAGGCCCACTATGGTAGTTAGATATAATAAATGTAAGAGGACTTCTTAGAAGGTTCTACTTCTAGAAGATTCCTCCTCTAGAATGTTCTTAGGTGATGGTAGCACTATATAAAGGAGCTCAAGAAATGTAATGAGACATGAAGAGAAATATAGTATTTGGATGTGTAGCTCAATAGGAGGATGCCCCCTCGAAGAGGCAGTGAACATGAGAGGATCCCTTCCATAATAGGATCCATTGTATGGTGCTGCCCTACCCTAAGGGTTTGATAGTAATAAAGAAGATTTTGCATATTGTTTTTCTGTATCTATTGTGATGCTTTTGTATTCAGTCATTGGTTCTTAACAACTTCTTAATACTTCCTAGAAAGGGGATCAACAACCACATTTTCTTTTCCCTTGCAGTAAATTATCTCACAATCATATCCAAATATCTTGGTCACCCATTTATGTTACTCTGGGGATGAAATTATATGTTTAGTAAAATACTTCAGGCTACAATGATTAGTTTTAAGTTGGAAGTGTCTCCCCAATAGATAAGGATGCCAAAGATCCACTACATGTATAAAAAAAAATGTTTCATTTACATAGGTTGATGGCCTAAATGTTACTCGAAAAGTTGTTTTCTAGTAAAATCCAAAGGTTGACCATCTTGCACAAGGAATTCCCCAATTCCTTTTCATGAAGCATCACATTTTGAGACAAAATCCTTGGTAAGGTTGGCCAGTACCATGATAGGAGTCATGTACATAGCCTATTTCAAGGCGTGGACGGATTGATCAACTTTGGGAGTCCAAGTGAAAGAAATTTTTTAAGGAGAGAAATATGAGGTGCTATAATTTTTCCATAATTCTAAACAAACTTGCGATAATAGCCCTTTAAACCAAGAAAATCACACAAACTTTAAAGAGTTTTAGGAAGAGGAAAATCCATCATAGCCTCAATTTTCTTAGGATCCACTTCTACACCATTGTTGTAAACAATATGATCCATGCACTTGTCAATTTTCACATGCAACTCTATGTGACTAATTTTCATATATGAGAAATTGCTTCCTAGTGAACCAATAGTAAAGCCCTAGTTGATATCACTAAACAATTCTACACTGAAAATTATTGATTGAAAACATATGCAGCGAAAACACAAAAGATAAGAGATGAATCATCGACACATATGAAACATAATTTCAATTTTGTAATCTTGTTGTCATCATAAATCATAAGTGAAAATCTATCCCTCCCAGCCAATACAATATAACCAAAATATGAGGACAAACTTATCCTCCAAAGTCACCAAAATTGAAAACAACCTTGTTCTTCAATAACCATACAAATTAGAAAATCAAACATTAGCAAATCTCGTGGAAATATTCTCTTCCCACAAATCTGTTGCATACCACCTGTACAACATGTTGAGGTTACTTGTTGTTAGTCTGTATGGACCTTCCCCTACCTAGAAGAGCTTGCATGGATGTACATGATTGTTCCTACAACAACCCACGCATGTACATGACTATTCCCACTATAACCCGACTATATGCAAAAAAATTTACAAAAAAATTGTATGGATCACTTCACTCAGTACAATATATTCCTTCTAAGGTTGTCTCTCTCTCCCACATGATAGGTGTGCCTTTCCTTTCCAAGAACATAAAATAGAGAGTCCTCAACCTTAGGCCATATTTTCCACCATTACAAAATTCCCCTTTACTTAAATTACCAAGCCTCCTAGTAGAAAGTTATAATTCTTTTCGAAAAACAAATAAAAAAATTCATAGCTAAAACTTATTAAAATTTCGATAATTGTCATCTCAGCACTATTAATTTTTAAATAAATAATTATTATTTATCTATTTCATTATGATTTTATATATATGAATATTATTATAACCCAAAAACCATCTCAGCTTCTACCATTAACTGAAACCTCAGGTGGTTTTATGTCTATTACAGTTTGGACTATTATCGTCACAACACCGCCCATTTCAGTTTCAATGACTAGACGAGGTCCAATTAAGCATAGTTCAAAAGTGAATATAGGCATTCTTCTTGCCTTAATGCAGAGACAATATGTTTAGGTTATTGTACAAATTCCATTTACATGCCATTATCTTCTTTGGTTTCATTTGGTAACTTACAATGTTATTTGGTTACACCCCTGTACTTCATAGTTAACAACCAGTACAACTAGTGTAAATTCTTTTCTATGCGCGAGGCACCGACATGGTTTCACATTTCCTCTATGATTTCTCTTTATGGTTACAATGATTTCTCTATGTGCGGTTACAAGTAGTCTACACTGGTTTCCATTCTTGATCAAATAAATATATATTTATTGATACAAATAGATATCGCATGTGTTGGTTGGTGATTAGAGGCATTATTCAAAGAAAATGTAGAAGGGAGGATTTTCATTTTATTTACAACAAGATTCCTACATTAGAAAGAGGATGGAAAATAACCTAAAGACATGTTTACACAACGTATATTTTTATTTACATCTAATTTAATTAAACAGTTATACGATATAAATATATTCAACTTTGTCTTATATAGACACACTATCTTAACACAATAACAAATTATTTAGAGATAATATCAACCATGATAAATTGTACTTCACAATGACCAATAATAATAAGAATCACAACCTTTAGTATGATCAAGTATCACACATCACACAAGTACTACTAACTCATGCCAACATTCCCCCTTAATACTTATCTCAATCTATATCAAGTGAGGTCTTCATCAATACCTAGTCCTTTGCAACATATGCTCTCTTAATGAAGATGGATGTAATCAAAATCACCGATTTATAAAATTCCATATAAAGGAACAACCATCCACTAGAATACATGGTACCTAACTATTGCAATCACCTACCTAGTAGGAAATCCTTTAGGTACATGGTTCATTCATCTTCTTGATGAACTTCCCCTTAATGTGCAACCAATTTCACCAACATTCCAAAATATAACCAATGCCACAAATGGACATAGTCTTGGTGGATACATTTCCCCTGAGTCTTACCTCGTTTTGACAGAAAAAACAACTTGCTTACAATATTCTAGTCCCATAACATCAACCTGAATCCACAACCAGTATATGTTCCACCCATAGAGAATTCAACTTACATAGGGCCCACTTTTTCAAGTGTTAAAAAAATCCCTATATCGATGAACAAATTACCCCCTTAGTAAACTAAAATAGGTGTTCATTTCATAGACTCAACTCAATAACGCCATATCACCATGATCAATGGTCATATTCAAGCAATATCTAATGGAAACTTTGACTTATGCACCCAAGCATGAGAATTCGTGTCTAAATTTTCTAGTTAAGTTTCACACACCTCACAGATATCCATCACAGAGAACAAACCTACCATCTTGTATTACAACTAAGGCATTCTAATTCTCATCTAGGATAAGATATCCAGGGATGATTTTAGGGGCTAAATTTCACTCATGGGCTAATTTTCCATGGTTTTTCCAAAAATGAGATTCACTATTTTAAAAATGATTCGCCCAAATTCTATAGGATAAAATTATTTTACCTTAAAAATCACCAAATTTTTATAAAAACTATATAAAATCCTTATACATTTGAATATTTTTACAAAAATATCACCAATCATTTATAGTTGGCATATGAAGGATTAGTAAGATTTGCCAAGGTTACTACATTTTAAAATAATTTTCCATCCTTAAAATCATCCCTGAAGATAGCCCTTGTTTACGTTAGACACACTAAGAGAACTATTAGCTCATACACACTAGCTAGCTATCAACCAAACAATCCATCCAATTCTCATCTCAAAGACACCAAGCCATCCAATGCTCATCTCGGACACACCAAGCAAGCCATCAACTCGAGAATACCAACTAACTAATATGAAACTAGACACATTAACACACACATCAATAGATATATTCATCATGCTCCATTTACCAATCCTTCAAATGTATAGGATAAAAATATACACCATGTCTTTTGTGACATACATAGAAGCTCATCATCGAACACAACACCATTTGTGTTCCCTGCTACAAATCTACATAGAATATCATCATCCAAAACAAAATCATTGTGTTCCCTATTAAAACTCTGATTCAATAGCATGCAATATATTCTATAACATAGTACCATGTCTTATATATACAAGATACACTTAACAAAATCTCTATCTTCTTTTGTTAATGATTCACAACCATGTTTATCACCTTGGAACATCTTCCCTCACTTCCTGTTGTAGGTTGTGTCATTCGTAAATTCCACCATCATGTTCGATGTCTCATCAACGTTTTTGTTCCATGACAGGTCATCGTCCCCTTTTTATAAGCCATACCTCATGCTAAATACAAAGCACATTTCTTCAACATTGATAATCGACTCAACCCTATTTTTCCATTCTACAATGTTAAACTTTCTTCACCTTTCTTCAACTCCTTCACAATTAAATAATTACAGAGTAGATGTTGTTTATGAAACCAAACTTCACATAGCTTACAATGAGCATGTAAGTATTACAATAAGAATAAGAATTCTAGTGTTGTCTACCACTAGAATCCACTCTTGGTGTTGCAACAACTTTATTCAGTCATCTCATTTGATTGGCCTGTCACGTAGCTACCTCACTAGCCTCTGTATCCATAAATTTGTATCCAATTCAACACCATTGAGGGAAAATCTATCCTCTTCACTATGTCACACTTCTACAAGAAGATATGACATAGATCATATCTTCTTTCATATTGGCCCTTCCTCAAGGTTTCCTCTTCACGAGACTTCTATTATAACCATCTTGGAATTCTTCATTGTTTTACTTACATTCCCTGAGCTTTGTTGTCAACAATTTATATCTACATTTCGATGTTTCATTATCATTCCATATGGGACACCACTCCTATTCTTTATTTTCTATGTCACTTTTATACCGTTGCATCAACTTTACAAAATGGTTGTTGGAGTAGCTACACTAGTTTTTTTGTGTTAGGGACCGAACCTCCCTAACTACTCACGTAGGTAGAATAATATAATTCCATGTAATAAAGGCCAATATTAATAAGGCCTATCAATAAGAAGGAATAAGTCAAATGTAATAAGATCGAATAGAAGATTCTACTTCTAGAAAGATCTTCCCTAGATTGTTCTTTTGGATAGATAGATTTGATATAAATAGGAATAGAGGGTATGAGAAATATTGTATTGGATATTATTGTAATAGAGCTCTTCTCTGCTAAAGGTTTCCCCCTCGAAGAGGAAAGTGAACATTTCTATCATTAGTCAAGGTGCTCTTTCTAGTTTTATTCTGGTATTATTCTGGTATTATTCTAGTATTATTTTGGTTATATCATTGTTTTTGTGCCATTTCTATGATAAAATATTTTTGTTCTCCATACTATTTTATATCTGGAATACTACAAATGGTATCAGAGAACCTTCCTCTGCAGAAAATTGTGGTTTAAATTTTTTCAGGGTAGATACATATTCTGACGTCTTAAAGCTACATAGATCTATCAGTATGTGCATAAACCTGTGGTTGGGGAGTCATACACGTAGAAAATACAATAGGTACATAAGTGCACATTTGTTGTTCACCCGTATAACTCATGTTGGTACCCCTTTGAGTGGTAGAGGATCAGACATCACCTGTATATAGATCATCCTAGATCTCCTGAATCCCTCCATAGATAAATCCGTTGGCCTCTTTGACTTATGTCGTGCCACCGAGAACAACACTTGGGAAGATACTCTCTAGTACCTAGGTAGTTGGGTAGTATGACTAAGGGAACGATCAAGCCTCCTTAGTTGGTGCTCTGAGATATTGGACCGAATAATACTATTGGAACCTACATGTATATCAAAGGGCTATAGCATAGGGTAAACCCTTGCTTGTAGAAACATTGAATATCCTACCCCTCGGGTCGAAAAAAAAAATGAGAAAAGAAAATATCTATTGTTGCGCAAATGTTCCTTTTGCATTCTCGTTGCAAAATTACTACACATTTCTTCCTTTTAAGCATTTGGGCATTTTCTTCATTGCAATATTATTCAGGCCAGAGTCTAAATCCATAGGAGTAAAACANAAGAGTACCATGGTCCCGCCGACACTTATTTGGGACCTATCCCACTAGGTTCCTCTCTTCACCCCGATTCAAGTGATATGTATCATTTTTAAAACAATTGTTTTTGTGGACCTGACCCTTATTTTTTCCCTATCCCATTGGATCCCCATTTTCACCCTGCTCATAGTGGTACCTCTTCTTAGTGGAACCATCCACCTCTCCAGACCCCTTTTGTTTCCCTTATACCATTTTACTACCCATTTTTCTAAATGGCTACCACACGATCCCAAGAACTCAATACCTTAATTGTTGACACCCACCTAATCCAGGAAGACATCAAGAATATCAATTCCGACCTTATCTCAATCAAATTGGCTATTGAGATCCTCAAGGAACAATGTTCCTACATCAAACACCTCAAAGACCTCAAATAGACCTTTGAACACTTCATGGGTCGTTCCCAAAACCCTTCCTCTTTTGAACAAACATATTATTAGGATGAACATGACTCTTTCCATTACAAAGGTCCTCATACTACCCACTTTTCTAGAGACATATGCCCTCCCAAAACTGAGGTGAACAAATTTGACGAACCAGATCCCACAGGATGAGTCACCCACATGGATTATTATTTCTCTTTGCATGGCATTACAAATGACTTATCCAAGCTTAGTTATGGTTTCCTACATCTAGATCTGGAACGATGGAAATTGTGGAAATGGTGAAAAATGGCACGCAAAGGGTATGCTACTTGGACACAGTCTGTGGCCGAACTTTATGACTGCTTTGACTCTGACACCCACCATTTGGGTCGTTTGACCAAGTTAAAGAAATATGGGTTAGTGGAAAAATTTATTGCGACATTTTAGCACTTGACTTTCAGAATATAGGGAATTCCATATCCTTTCTTTATGGAATTCTTTATCAATGGCTTCAAAGATGAAATTTGTGTCCATGTTCTCATGGCACACCCCCAAATTTGGTTGGAAGCTACCCAAAGAGCCAAGGAAGCACAACAAATTGTATCCTCTGATATCTGCAAACCCACCTTTCCTCCTCGCCATAAACCTACCAATTATGCCCCTCCTGCAACTCCCCTCAAGATCCATAAATTAACTAGGGTTGAAATGGTTGAACATCAACTGAAGGGTCTTTGTTATAATCGTGATGACAAATATTTTCCCGGGCACAAGTGTAAGGAATATAATCATTTTATGTCTATGACTAAGGATATTTCTGAAGAAAATGTTGTTGTTCCGCTTATGTAGGAACTACCACTACCATATGATCATACGCCACCCTCTAATCCACCAGATGTTTACCCGGTGATTTTACTTAATGCCCTCACTGACTTCTCTGCTACCCAGACTCTCAAATTAATTGGTTACATAAAGAATAGGAAATTCATCATCCTTGTGGAGAGTGGTAGCACCCATAATTTTATTCATCACCACGTTTCTCAAGAATTCAATTATTACATTTGTGTCATCAATAATTTTAAAATCATGATTTCCAATGGAGGTTTCATGAAATGTGGGGGAAGATGTGAAAATGTGCAACTCTAAATTGGTCAGTATCACTTGAAATCCCATATTTGTTCTATAGACATGGGTGTTTGTGACATTATTCTTGGTTCGAAACAGTTATGCACTCTAGGCCCCATTCTCATGTATTTTAAGGACTTAACCATGCAATTATAACAAGAGGAACAACAATATAAGTTCCAAAGCATCATAGTAGGCTCCCCTGATATTATCATAGTTTGTGGAAAAACTTTATGACTACTTTGACTCTGACACCCACCATTTGGGTCGTTTGACCAAGTTAAAGCAATATGGGTTAGTGGAAAAATTTATTGCGACATTTTAGCACTTGGCTTTCAGAACATAGGGAATTCAATATCCTTTCTTTATGGAATTCTTTATCAGTGGCTTCAAAGATGAAATTTATGCCCATCTTCTCATGGCACGCCCCCAGATCTAGTTGGAAGCTACCCAACGAGCCAAGGAAGAACAACAAATTGTATTCTCCGATACCTGCAAAACCTCCTTTCCTCCTCGCCAAAAACCCACCAATTACGCCCCTCCTGCAACTCCCCTCAAGATCCATAAATTAACCAGGGTTGAAATGGTTGAACATCAACTCAAGGGTCTTTGTTATAATCATGATGACAAATATTTTCTGGGGCAAAAGTGTAAGGAACCTAATCCTTTTATGTCTATGACTAATGATATTTCTGAAGAGAATGTTGTTGTTCCTCTTATGTAGGAACTACCACTGCCATCTGATCAGACCCCACCCTTTGATCCACCATATGTTTACCTGGTTATTTTACTTAATGCCCTCACTGGCTTCTCTGCTCCCCAGACTCTCAAATTAATTGGTTACATAAAGAATAGGAAAGTCATCATCCTTGTGGAGAGTGGTAGCACCCAGAATTTTATTCATCACCACATTTCCCAAGAATTCAATTATTACATCTGTGTCGTCAATAATTTTAAAATGATGATTTCCAATGGAGATTCCATGAAATGTGGGGGAAGATGTGAAAATGTGCCACTTTAAATTGGTTAGTATCACTTGAAATCCCATATATTTTCTATAGACATGGGTGGTTGTGACATTATTCTTAGTTCCAAACAGTTATGCCCTCTAGGCCCCATTCTCATGTATTTTGAGGACTTAGCCATGCAATTATAACAAGAGGAACAACAATATAAGTTCCAATGCATCATAGTAGGCTCCCCTGAGATCATCATAGTTTGTGGCCGAACTTTATGACTGCTTTGACTCTGACACCCACCATTTGGGTCGTTTGACCAAGTTAAAGCGATATGGGTTAGTGGAAAAATTTATTGCAACATTTTAGCACTTGGATTTTAGAATATAGGGAATTCCATATCCTTTCTTTATGGAATTTTTTATCAGTGGCTTCAAAGATGAAATTTGTGCCCATGTTCTCATGGCATGCCCCCATATTTGGTTGGAAGCTACCCAACGAGCCAAGAAATCACAACAAATTGTATCCTCCCATACCTACAAACCCTCCTTTCCTCCTCGCCATAAACGCACCAATTACACCCCTCCTGCAACTCCCCTCAAGATCCATAAATTAACCAGTGTTGAAATGGTTGAACATCAACTCAAGGGTCTTTTCTATAATCGTGTTGATGAATATTTTATCGGGCACAAGTGTAAGGAACATAATCCTTTTATGTCTATGGCTAAGGATATTTCTGAAGAGAATGTTGTTGTTCCTCTTATGTAGGAACTACCACTACCATCTGATCAGACCCCACCCTCTAATCCACTAGATGTTTACCCGGTGATTTTACTTAATGCCCTCACTGGCTTCTCTTCTCCCCAGACTCTTAAATTAATTGGTTACATAAAGAATAGGAAAGTCATCATCCTCATGGAGAGTGGTAGCACCCAGAATTTTATTCATCGCCACATTTACCAAGAATTCAATTATTACATATGTGTCGTCAATAATTTTAAAATCATGATTTCCAATGGAGGTTCCATGAAATGTGGGGGAAGATGTGAAAATGTTCCACTCTAAATTTGTCAGTATCACTTGAAATCCCATATTTTTTTTATAGACATGGGTGGTTGTGACGTTGTTCTTGGTTTCGAATGGTTATGCACTATAGGCCCCATTCTCATGTATTTTAAGGACTTAACCATGCAATTATAACAAGAGGAACAACAATCTAAGTTCCAAGGCATCATAGTAGGCTCCCCTGAGATCATCAGTTCCTATCACATGGAAAATCTCCTCAAAAAAGGTAATTCCAGCCTTATAGCCGAACTCCACTCCATTCATGTTGATGAGACACCTTATGTGCATCCCGACCTCCAATCTATCCTTTCCCTCCACCAAGTTTTTTTTACCACTCCCAAAGAAATTCCCCTTTCCCGTGGAGTCCATAATCATTCCATCACTCTCATCCTGGGCAATTTTCCTCCCAATGTTTGGCCTTATCATCATCCCTTTTTCGAGAAGAATGAAATTGATAAAAAAATTCATGAATTATAAGAGGTCCGTGTTATATGTCCCAGTACTAGCCCCTATTCTTCCCCTTCGGTCATGGTATTCAACAAATAAGGTACTTTGCACATGTGTCCTAATTTTTGCGGCCTCAACAACACCACAATCAAAGAAAAATTCCCTATTCTTGTCATTGATGACCTCTTGGATGAATTGAGTGGTGCTCAATACTTCACCAAGATGGATCTACATTCTGGTTACCACCAGATCCATATGAAAGGTGAAAACATTCCTAAAACTGCATTTTTCACTCATCAGGGTCATTATGAATTCCTGGTAATGCCCTTTGGATTTTGTAATGCTCCTTCCACTTTCCAAAGTCTTATGAATCATGTGTTCCTTCCTTTTCTCCATCATTTGGTCTTAGTTTTCTTTGATGATATTCTCATATATTTTAAAAATTGGCCCTCCCATCTCTCCCATGTGAATCAAGTTCTCCATCTACTCTCTAAGCACCAACATTTCCTCAAATAATCTAAATGTGCCTTTGGTGCCTCAAAAGTGGAATACTCGGGTCATATTTATGGCAATGATGGCATCTGAGTGGATCCTAAGAAAATTGAATCTATGCAGGATTGGCCTCACCCTAAAACTCTTAATATCTTGCATGGTTTTTTGCGTTTTATAGGCTACTATAGGAAGTTTGTTCGGAATTATGGAAAAATTGCAGCTCCTCTCACTTCTCTCCCTAAAAAAGATGTTTTCACCTGGACTTCAGTTGTGGATCATACCTTCCAATACTTGAAATATGCTTTGTGCTCGACCCTTGTCCTAGCACTTCCATACTTCATAAAGACATTTGTATTGGAATGTGATGCTTCCAGGAAAGGAATTGGAGTCATCCTCATGCAATATGGGAGGCCTTTGGCCTTCACTAGAAAAAAACTTTCCAAGAGACATTTGCGCCAATCCATTTATGAAAAGGAAATGTTAGCTATTATTCATGTTGTGTATCTTTGGTGTCCTTATTTATTGGGTTGACAATTCAAAATCAAAACTGATCATAAGAATCTCAATTATTTCCTGGAACAGTGAATTTCATCCCCAGTGCAACAAAAATGGGTGACCAAAAATTTGGTTATGATTATGAGATCATTTACAAGAACGGAAAGGAAAATGTCATGGTCAATGCTATTTCCTAGAAATATGAAGAAAAATGGGTCCCTTTTCTCCCTCTCCTTAATTTCACTTGATTGGCTCCAAGTTGTTCATCAAGAATGGCTCCAAGACCCCAAAATTTCTCGCATGCTCCACCAATTGCAACAAAATTATTCATTTTCTCCTAGGTACTCTTGGCATAATGAATATCTTCGCTACAAAGCTTGTTTGTATTTATGCAAGCAATCACAACTTAAATCCAGAGTGTTTTTTGAGCTTCATGCCTCACCCATAGTCGGGCATTCAAGGTTTACTAAAACCTATGAACGAGTCAAATGTTATTTTTTCTGGGATGGTATGAAATTGGATGTCTGCATCTTTGTGGCTGAATGTGAGGTATATCTACGCAACAAGGGAGAAACACCAAAGCTACGGGAACACTCCAACTAGTTCCGATTCCCCCTTCTATTTGGTGAGATATTTATATGGATTTTATTATGGGATTACTTAAATCAGGAAATAATTCAATCATCATGGTGGTCATAGATCATCTCTCTAAAGATGCTCATTTTTTTTCTCTTCAACACCCATTCATAGCCTCCATAGTGGCTCAAATATTCTTGGATAATATCTTCAATATTCATGGCATGCCTAACTCTATTGTCTTTGATAGAGACCCCACTTTCACCAGCATTTTTTGAAAAGAATTGTTCAAGCTACAGGGCACCCAATTTCATCTTAACACTGCCTATCACCCCTAGATGGATGGCCAAACTGAATTTGTCAACAAGTGTTTGGAAACATATTTGATGTGTTTTTCATATGAGTGGAAAAATCAATGGGCTCAATGGTTACCCCTATCTAAATGGTGGTACAACATATATTACCATACAACAACTTGCATGACTCCTTTTGAAGAAGTATATGGCAAAAGTCCCCCAACAGTTCTCTCATATATGCCAGGGGTCTTGAAGGTTCAAGAGGTCGAAAACAATCTTACCTTCTAAGAGGCTATTCTTCATTTCCTCGAAGACAATTTGTTCATGGGTCATAATCGCATGAAGAAACAATTAGATCAAGGTCATTATGAACAATATTTTTTTGAATGGGACCAGGCGTTTCTTCGACTACAACCTTATAAGAAGAATTCACTCAAATATGAACATTGTCATAAAATTGCACCCAATTTTTATGGTCCTTATAAAGTGATCAAGTGTGTGATATCGTTGGCCTATCAGTTATCTCTACCCCATCAATCGAAGCTCCATCCTATTTTTCATGTTTCCTGCTTAAAGAAGGTGATTGGAACTAAGTGCCAAACTCAAACTCATCTCCCTGAGTTGGATGAATAAGGTTCCATATGGTTTCAGCCACAAGAATTCATGGCTCAATGAGAGAATCATATTCATCAAGGCACCATCAATAAAGTGTTATTCCAATGGAAATATACAACTCCAGAAGATGCCACCTAGGAATCAAACACCATTCTACAATAATTTCCTCATCTTAATCTGTGTGAAAAAGGTTGTTATTCAAGGGGGAGGGAATGTTAGGGACCTAACCTCCCTAACCCCTCATGTAGGTAGAATAATATAATTCCATGCAATAAGGAGGAATAAGTCAAATGTAAGAAGACCTAATACAAGCTTTTGCTTCTAGGAGGATCTCCCCTAGATTATTCTTTTGGATATAGATTTAGTATAAATAGGAATAGAGGGTATCATAAATCTTGTCTTGTAGATTATTGTAATAGAGCTCTTCTTTTCTAGAGGTTTCCCCCGCGAAGAGGCAAGTGAACATTGCTATCATTAATCAAGGTGCTCTTTCTAGTGTTATTATGGTATTATTCTGGTATTGTTCTGGTTATACCATTATTTCTCTGCCATTTCTATGCTAAAATATTTCTGTTCGCCATACTATTTTATATATATAATACTACATGTTTCTCTCACATGGTTAATTATGTCCACATTCTCTACCACCCTCTCCGAACTTTTGATGCCATCCTAACGTTTTATTCTTAATATTCTTTTAGGATGTCTTGTCTCGTTCAATTTTTTGAGCAGCAGTGTAAGGTACTAGATGTATTCTATGAAGTAGAAACATAAAATATTACAACAGATACCAACAAAACAACAAAATATTTAGAACAATAACACCAACAATTGTATGTTTATTGATATAAATCCAAGTTCACTTTCCTCTTTGAGGGAGAAACGTCCACCAGAGCAACACTCTCTTAAAATAATTCTCAAGACAAGACAATCCCATGCCTTCTAATTCTATTTATACTAATTATGTCATCTAAAGAGTATTCTAAAGGAAGATATTTCTTGAAGAATAATCTTCTATTAAGTCTTCTTACATTATATTTGTTCACATTATTATATAGGCCTTATTTCCTAATGTCAATATTTATTACATAGAAAACATATTATTCTATCTACATGAGGGGTTAGGGAGTTTAGGTCCCTAATACACCCTCCCCCTTGAAAATTATCCTTTTCCTTAAGGCTTGAGATGGGGAAATTGTTGAATAATGGTAGCCAACTCCCAGGGGGCATACTTTTAGGTTGTTTACTTCCACTAGACTAAAAATTCCTTTATGGTGCATTGACAAAGGAGACGATTGCACTGGGCTAAGACTGCATGTTACTGAAACGAAATGGATCCTTCTTCATCTAACTCAAGGAAATAGGTTTGATTATGACACTAAGTTCCAACAAATTTATTTAGGCACTAGAGATGAGGGAGATTATAGTTACTAGGAGGAGTTAAGCAATAGACCATGGACCCCATTCACTTGATAATTGTATAAGGACTATCAAATTTTGGGGTGAGTTTATGAAAAATATTCATCTTTGAGCGAATGTTTCTTATAAGGTTGCAGACAAAGAAACACCTAGTCCCCTTCAACGAACTGGTGTTTTGACCAACCCTAATATGCTTGTTGTCTCATGCGATTCTAATCCATGACCAAATTTTCTTTGAGGGTACAGAGAATGGTCATGTGTACTATAAGATTGTTTTCAACCTCTTAAACCTTAGAGACACCCATAAAGTAGGAGAGAACCAATGGTGGAATTTTCCCTTAGACTTATTCAAAGGGAGTCTTGCGAGTAGAAATATGGTAAGATGTGTTGTACAACCATTGAACGAGTGATAACCAATGATCCCATTGAGCTTTTCATTCAGACACAAAACATTGCAAATATGTTTCCAATAAATTGTTGACAATTTTAGTTTGTCCATCAGTCTATGGATGATAGTTGGTGTTGAGATGTAGTTGGGTTCCTTAGCACTTGAACAATTCTAGCCAAAAATTGTCGGTGAAAGTTGGATTAATGTCGATGATAATAGAATTATGCATGCCATGGAGTTTGAATATATTATTCAGAAAACATTCAGCCATTGTGGATGCGGTGAATGGGTGTTTAAGAGTGCATAAATGAGCATATTTGGAAATATTGTCTACTACCACCGTCATGGATTTCTTATTGTCTGATTTCGGTAAGCAAAAAATGAAATCCATATATATCCATCCAAATAGTAGGTGGAATTGGGAGCGGTTGGAGTTTGTTTGTATATTTGATAGTTTCTTCTTTATTGCATTGACAAGTATCACATTCAGCCACAAATATTCGAATGTCCTATTTCATACCTTCCCAAAAAAAAGAGCCTTTGACCCATTCATAGGTTTTGATAATGGTCGAGTGCCTAGTTTTGGGTGAAGGATGAAGCTTAGAAAGAATAATGGATTTAAGTTTCAATTGTTTTCTTAAATATAGGTGTCATTTATAGAAAATCTCTTCAATGTGCCAAGAGTACCTTGTATAAGTTTGAGAATCCTATTGCAATTGTTGGATCAAGTGATTTGGACCTTGCCACCATTCCTAGCGAATGGCTTGAAGCCAATCTTCTACAATGAAAGAGAGGGAAAAGAGGGACCCTTCTTCTTCATACTCCTGGAAAGGGGATCAAAAAACACATTTTATTTTCCCTTGTTGTAAATTATCTCATAATCATATACAAATAGCTTGGTCACCCATTTTTGTTACTTTGGGGATGATATTTTATGTTATGTAAAATACTTCAGGCTACAATGACTAGTTTTAAGTTGGAAGTGTTTACCCAATAGATAAGGACACTAAAGATCCACTACATGTAGAATAACAAAAATTTCATTTACATAGGTTGACTAGCCCAAATGTGACTCTAAAATTTGTTTTCTAGTAAAAGCCAAAGGTTGACCATCTCGCACAAGGACTGCCCCAATTAATTTTCATGAAGAAACACATTCCCAGACAAAATCCTTGGTGAATTTGGGTAGTACCAGAACAAGAGTCGAGTACATAGACTATTTCAAGGTGTGGAAAGAATGATCAACTTTGGGAGTCAAAGTGAAAGAATTTTTTTAAGGAGAGAAATGAAAGGTGCTGCAATTTTTCGATAATTATAAAAAACTTGTGATAATATCCCTTTAAACCTAGAAAATCATGCAAACTTTAAAGAGTTTTAGGGAGAGGAAAATAAATCATAGATTCAATTTTCTTAGGATCCACCCGTACACCATTGTTGCCGACAATATGAACCATGTGCGTGTCAATTTTCACATGCAACTCTATGTGACTACTTTCCTAGTGAACCAATAGTAACACACTATCTGTTATCACTAAATAATTCTACATTGAAAAATTATTGATTGAAAACATATGCAGCGGAAACGCAAAAGATAAGAGATGAATCATCGAAACATATGAAACACAATTTCAATTTTGTAAGAATGTTGTCATGATAAATCCTAAGGGAAAAGATATCCCTCCCATCCAATAAAATATAACCAAAATATGAGTACAAACTTATCCTCCAAAGTCACCAAAACAAAAATAAACCTTGTTCTTCAATAACCATACAAATCCAAAAACCAAACCACAAAAAATATCTTGGAAATATTCTCTGCCCACAAATTTGCTGCATACCATATATACAACCTATCGAGGTTACATGTTATCATTCGTTATGGACCTTCCCTTACCTATAAGACCTTGTATGGATGTACATGATTTTTCCTACAACAACCCACATATGTACACGACTATTCCCACTCTAACCCATGTATATGCGAAAAAATTTACAGACACTTCTTATGGCTCACTCCACTTCATACAATCTCTTCCCTCTAAGGTTGTCTCTCTCTCCAAAACTATAAGTGTGTCTTTCCCTGCCAAGAACAAAAAATAGAGAGTCCTCAACCTGAGGCCATATTTGTCACCATACAAGAATTTATGTTTACTGAAATCACCAAGCCTCCTAGCACAAGTGCAGACTCATTTATGCTAACTCCCTTCTTCCACTATGATAGAATGTTGTTATGTCATAATTTACATCTCTCCTATATATAAGAGTCCAATGAGTGAGTTTAGGATCCCTTCCTAAACTCAAAAATTAATTAAAACATTTTAATCCTCTTTGTGGGTGTGGCACCCCCACACAAGCCCACAAATCCTGTCAACTTTCCCATGAGGCTCTAGCCTCATTTCTAGGATGATTTCACTGAAATGAAAGTGCCAAAGAAAATTCTCACATTCCTAACACCTTTGTCTCTAGTGAGAATACCTCCCAAATCTACAAAAATCAATACTCCCTCCTAGCAAGGGATGTGTCTCATCCAACAACATTTCAATGCACCAATGTCTCTCATTGTATATATTGTTATGGATCTACCACATCATATGTGATCCAATATTCCAAATTAGATACTCCCTCTACTAGTGTGGAAAATGGGTTGTCATATATTGTCACAATAAGTTTTGTTGTCAATTCTTTCTGGCTAGCTGTATCCTTGGTCATTGAGACAAAATATGTTTTACTTGTCGCATCCTAAATATCTCAAACATATCTAGTTGTATATCCTGTCTTACTGGACACATCCTTGATAACTGAGGAAAATCCAATGGAAGAAAATGTGTCATCCATGGAGGTCTTACATGCCCTAGAATCCTCCTTCCTATGAATCTCATGGCTGGCCTCCTCCACCCATGAGACACATTTTTATGTCCTTTAATATGTCTCTCTCTCAACTAAAATCAAGGGGGAGCTCCCTATGGATGTGCATCTCTCTCTCTGAGCCAACTATCTCTCCCTAAGGTTAGGCTCACTCTGAGACCACATGCTCCTTATGAAATACTAATACCTTTGAGTATGCACAACCGTTGGGGCCATCGTATCCCTATATTATGTCCTATTCATTGTCCTAGGAGGTTACTCCTCCCTCCTAGATCCTAAGAGCTCACTCTCTCTGAAATGTGTATCCCTCTGAGATTGTACCACTGGTGGGGTCACCTGCCTCACTACTCTTGGAGCCACCTTCTTCTCCACAATTGTCTCTCTTATCCTACTGGAAACAACACTCATAGGTTGGCCCCTTATCCTATATAGGTTTCCCTATTTAAATCCAAGAACTATTGTTGATATGAAGCTATACCATCTAGGCATAAGCAATACTTGTCCATGTCAAAACAATATATGAGAGTCCTTCCTCTCATATTTGAATCTGAGAGGACAGTCCTCCTGATTTCTGGAACCCATAACATATTTGACGTGATCGATATCTCTCCTGAATCTAATCAAAATGATATTGTACCAAATCCTCATATTGAATGCTTGGATCCTATACCAAGCTCCACACAGAAGTATGAGCCAGTCTCTATGAGAGTGTCAAAAAAATCACGTACACCTATCATTTGCCAATATGCTCTATTATCCACCAATCATCTCTCCCTACTGGAGACACTCCCTAAAAGGTCAGAGACCAATAAGATCTCCCTCTGGAACCTGTCTGCAACCTCATCAACCTATGTTGTTGATTTGTGTTTCCTTCTTCCTCTTCCCCTCTGTTGTGGATATTTTTAAGCATAAAAACCAAATTCATGGCACTCATAACATATGATCTTACTAAGATCCTTCTTTCATCTCAGTCATGGAGATGCTTCTTTCTCAGAAGAATCCCTTCTCCATGACATACCTCTTCTATATGGAGAACCCTTTCTTCCCATTCTAGTGTGGGTTGCAGGGGCCTGGTTATCATCATTTCTACTCTTCACCATACGATCTATATCATCCCTAGATACTAACTTGGTCTCCTCCTAGATACAACATGTCCATAATCTCTCAAAGTCTGGTAACTTGTCTCACACATATATCCCCTACAAAAATGGTTACCAAGACCTAGGAAGACTTCTCGATGATACATTTACCAAATCATCATCATACAATATCTCACCAATATTTGTGAGTTGATCTCGAATATGAGTGTTATAGCACAAAATTCCACACATACGCATTGGTGCCATGGCCTAACCCTTTTCCTAATGCTTGCTAGAATTTTCCCTAAAGGTCCTCTTAGAAATCGTCTGAAAAACATGCCCTAAGAGAATATCCACGGGTTTCCCTAGTGAAACATGCGGACATCCACAAAATTCCTCACTACAACTTGCAGATGCCCTCATTTTTGGTGAAAAATCAAATAATCCCATGTTTTCAGGTGGTTTTTTCAGTTGGGCTTGTTTCCCAATGATCCTTTCTTATACAAAATGGAATTCAACTCCCGAAACATCTTTGGGAATATATAAAACAACCTTGAAGGGATAAGAATAGGACAAGTCCTTTTATGAAAATTTATGCTTCCAACATCTAGCAAGCCTCACTTCCCTATAATTCTATGAGAAACATTCCCTGTAGTCTGGAAATTCCTTTTCCAGAACTTCTTTCGCATGTTATTTGACTATGGAGTTTCTCCTTATATCTATCTTAGTCACTGAAGGAATATTACATTGGTTGAGTTGATGCTTGAGTATTCCTAGAGGAACGTAGACAGTTGGCTTCAAGACAGTGCCTAAGGCTGGACAAGGTTGTAACTTACCTTTTCCACTTGTTGATAATAAAAGAGTTTGTTTTCCCCCAAATTTGGTCTTCAATGTATGTTCATATTTATTCTTACATTGAATATGAAATATAACATGGACATTATTTTGATTGTATAACTAATTTCGTCGCAACCCTATTTTTGTATCTATCTTATAGGTTATAGTAGAATATCGAAATCCCTTCGATGAATTGGAGCAGGGATCAACATCAAATGGGAGAATAAGATGCACTTTATCTTCTCCTCTCTATCCCTACTTTATCCTAATTTAATTATTTATTTTCGTTAGTTTTTGTGTATTGTTCTTTGAGGGGACACTTTTATCTCTTTCACTTAGTATTTCTCTGTTGTGATGATGACCCAAGATCACAGGGGAAAAATCCATTAATCAAAATTGGTGACTCCACTAGGAATACTCCTAGTTCGGTCAATTACATCTTGATTACATGCTTTATATTTTTCTGTTGGTTTCACATTCTTCTACAAAGTATTTTATCCTCACAGGACCTAATATTAAGTCCTGAAGCCCTATGTTTCTGAGTGACCTTTTTTATTTTATGTCCTTACCTTTCCATCCATGCATTGCATCACTATAGTCCACGTATATCCATGATTTTCATATCTAAATCTCATGGATATCTGTTGTTTTCCCTGGTAACAGTCGTGGACTTGTGTGAAGTTGAAGTTTTTTAAAAAATTATCTTCCTTTCTGGGTTGAATTCTTGGTTTCATCAATCACTTGGATTGTCCTGAGTCTCTATTTAGTTTTTCTCTATTAATTATTCAATGTTTTATGTGCAGGAAGGATTAAAATCTTTGTTTACACTGTTTAGCATAAGGTTTGTTAGCCAGACTGAAATAATAACCTTGTTTGTCTGCATTTTCAGATTCATTGTCTTTTTAGTGGGGTATTGGTTGAATGCTTTCTGTCTTTTTCGCTTGTTTTCTGCATTGTTTCAAAAAGAAAAAATATTTGCATCCATTTTCTTATTTTTCTTTTGTAAACAAAAAAATATCAAAAACAAATATATTATTGTTTGTTTACTTCTCATTTATTGAACCCTTTCCTTTCATATTTGCAGGAGAAGAGGTAGTTACTTATCATTCAGGTAGTTGCATTATGATTTGGTAGTGGTATCATATTTTATCAAAAAATAAAATAATCTAGTAGTACAAGTTTTGCGTTCTTGTATGCATTTGCATCTTGGGGTGTTCTAAATCTTGCACTCAAACCTTTGTTTTCATCAAAAAAAGAAAAGAATTTTTTTCAAAAGCATTGTTGCATATATTTTCATTTGAATAAACTATTGTTGTGTTCTCATATTGTGTTTCGTTTGGATTCGGTCTAAACATCACCAGTGTTTCATCTGCAACCCTTCTGAATAAAAACAACCCATTAAAATGAACATATAACTAAAATTTATTAAAAAACTTTCATTTTTCTATGCTAACCCGACAAATTTAGGTTGGGGCCTTGGCATAGGTTTGAGAAGAAATTTATACAATACCACTAAACAAATGTAAGTGTCTGAGATAGGAGGTGTAGAACCTAATTTTTCATATAAATTGGTATGGAATCTCCTCTAACACAGGAGTTAAACATGAGGTCGTGTAAGGAATAGACAAGGAGATTCCCCTCCAGTGCTTAATTGATCGTAGCTGATAGATCATGCATTGGGGGTTTTTCCTGAACTAACATTGAATCATTTGGCGTCAATCCTCTGGGAATTTTGAACTTGGTTGAAGTCTCCCTAAATAGATAATGGCCCTCTTGGTGTAAGTCCTATGGAACTTCAGACCGAATTTAATATTTTTTGAGGTGACATTGGCCCTTTTGTAGACATTCCTCTAGAAGAATTTCAAGCTTAGTTATCCTTCCCACATATTCATATCGATTGTTGATTTTACCCTTCAGGCACTGATTGCGAGATGGTAACCTTAGTTTCTTCTTCTAGGTATCTCACAAGGTGACTACTAGGGTTTT
Organism: Picea mariana; assembly: GCA_032191745.1. NCBI lineage: Eukaryota > Viridiplantae > Streptophyta > Pinopsida > Pinales > Pinaceae > Picea > Picea mariana. Next base: position 76,702 of record JASDQU010506892.1, read on the forward strand.
TCATAGTACCTGGGGACAATTTTGTATCACACACCTCAGTACTATTGGAGGGTTCCCCACTAAGTGTGGGTACTTGCACCATACAAGGATGATCTATGGAGGTCAAGATAATTGCTTCTCATACCTTCGTGCATAGGTCCACATGACTTAATTAACCCATTCCTTCGTTCGGAAGGGCCCGAGCCCAATTTTTTATTTTCTGGTAGCAATGCTTAATCCACTTGAGTCATAATTTTGACAAAGATCTTTGTGTTTGTCTTGTCTTTAAGGATTTTCATTGGTGTGTTTGGTGAATCTAGTTTAACATTATGAAGAAAATTCGATTAACACCAAGAGATAATCCCTCAAAGTGGCAAACCTACCACCTTGAAGATTGAGGAGAATTCAAGGCCTTCCACCCAAGGAAGAGATTGTGAATAATTGTCCCCCACACCCACAAAGGCATCGACTTGATCAAGCTGATACTTTCTTACCGGTTGGTCAGACTGAGATTATAGAACCTAAATCTCCATAAGTCAATGTTGTAGAACTAGAAGAGGTAATTGTAGAGGATATTGAAGCTGAGGAATTCACTCCAAATGTTAATTATTTGTTACCTTCAACTTTCCCATTTCTGATCATTTGAGTCCCACCTCCAGGATTAAACTTTGTTAATAGTATCCCTCTCTGTTGGGCCATTATGGATGGCACTTTGCCAGTGTCAGGGTCAGGAGCCCCTCCAACTCTTGCCTCTATGATCATTACCAGGGGGATATTTCCTCCTGGTATGTCAGCTCAAATGACAAATATGGTTCAATCCACCATCATCATGAAAAAAAACAACATTTCCTCATCGTTTGTCAATCCCAATTGAGTTTCGAGTGCAACAACATGTTTTGCGTGAAAAAAAAATGTTTTCTCTTATGGAATGTAATCGATGGGAATTCTTAACACATTGGTTAGTTCTCATACAAAATCTCAATCATTGAATGTTGGTGCAGAGAGCTTCATCTCCTTACCAATCCCTTTCTTGGGGCAGATATCACATTGCTTCGTCATCTCCTGATATAGATTATTTTCAAAACAAAATGAAAGAAAAGTTATTACAATGAATTACACACAAATATTTCCAGACACTGAGAAATACATCAATACATGATTTTTATTAATGAAAGAAATTTACAGAGACTGTAAAAATACAAAGTGAATGAACTCACTAGAATGGTAGCAGCTTATCTCTGAGAAGAGATGTGACGCTATGCTAGTTCGCAATAATATGAGTGCAATGATGTTTTGAAGGAATTTTTATAATAAACATGAATTCCAAAACCCTAGACATCCAAAAACCTAACCCTAGGAGATGAAGCGCCAAAATTCATGTGGGCCCCATTGGTGTAAGTTAGTACATCAATTTACCGAGGTCGGAACGTTTTCATACCATCTCCATTTTAGGCGTGTGATAGCCTAGTGGAAAGGTATTTTCAATAAATACACATTATGCCATCAAAATTGGACTTTTTATTTAAATTGACTGTGGAAAGCCCAAAAAATGTTTTTTAAGGCCTCAAAACGGCCCCAGAAGTATAAAAAGATGTATTGAAATGGAAACTACAAAAATAATCCAGTTGGAAGAGGTGGGAGGCCTCCAATATCCACATGTATGTTGTGTAGGGCTTAAAGACATCCTCAAAAGTGAAGAACCCACAATGACAAAGAGATGTCACCATTACAAAGAAACATGATGGACTGGAAATGTCAATATGAGCCAAGTGGAATTTGGAACAAGTGGGTGGCCACCAATATCCACCTGGATCAATCATCCCCCCTTAAGAAGGAATGGTCTCCATTGTGTTGATTTCTCGGGGAAGAGGGGAAATAATTTGGTTAATCTGAATCTTGGTGAGCTACATTCCTTGGTAGAGAAGTTGGGTTGCTTGGTTGTGGAAGGTTTTCATGAACCTGTTGTTGGTGGTGTTGAATCAATTCCACCAACCTGTTGTATCTTGACTTGACGAGGCATTGGGTAGGCACCATTGTAGGTGAATAAGAAATTTATTCTTTGCCTTCTGCAATCTACTTATGTTGGATAGAAGGTACTGAGGATGAAGTCATTGCAGTGGCCTTCAATTAATCCTTTGAAAACATTCTAAAGAGGTTGAATTTAGTAGTATGAGAGATTACCTTGCGACATTGTTTTGGTGGAACAGTATTCAAAACTATCTCTGGTATCCTATAGAGTTGACCCCCTAATAATGACACTACGGGGTCGAAATAAACAACATGATATTTCCACATATATGGTTGGCCCAAAAAAAAATCACATACATCAAGAGGGGAAACATCACACACTACCTCATCCTTGAATGGATGGATGCCATAGGAAAAGTGGCATTGTTGGCTAACACAAATATGTCATCCCTGGCAAAGCTACCCAATGTTCTAAGGCTACAGGTGTGGTGTTGTTGACAACCCCAATTGTTTGATGATATCAACTGATATGAGGTTCTTCTAAATTCCACTATCAACAATGAAATGAAAAGGGGTCCCTTTCACCCACATATATGAATGGAAGAGGCAATCCCCCTCTTCAGGATCTACTAGTTCTTTTGGTTGAATTATTGTGGTCATGATGATAGTAGTGGGTTCTACATCAATGATCTCTCTTTTTCATTACTTTCTTGATCAGATTCTAAATCTGGGTTCGACTCCTTGTCTTTGATCTCGGCCACCAAGGAATTTTTTGAGAAACATTTGTTAGTGTTGTGCTAGGGGATTTTGTGGAAGTCGTACCACTTCCCAGTGTCATTCTTAATCTTTCCCTTACCATTATTTTCCTGTGTCTTGGACTGGTTTTCAAGAGGATATTAGTTAGGGTTGGTTTTATTATTCTTTGGTTGTTGTAGATATGTATAATCGAACTTGCATTTGTTTTGTTGCCTAAATTTATGCTCGATTTTGACAACATATCGATAGGAAGCTCCCTATGTTGAGATGTTTAGAAAATCCATTTCAGTTTGGATGTACCTATGCAAAGCCCCACCATATTTTAGAACCAGATGCCACTCAGAGTATTTGATACCCATCTTGGTGCGCAAGGTATGTAAAGTATTTGTGAACTATGACATCATTTGGCCCCTCTCTTGTCGTAGTGTGGTCCATCTCATGTACTAGTCTTCATAGTTATCAATGAGGTAATCTTGTTCCTTGACCACATCAAAAAAAAAATCTTGAGTGGGCTCGAACCTATATATTCCAGATTCCTCTATGGAACTTTTCTCCCAGTAAGTTTCCCACCAATGTTTGACATGGGGGAGAGCCTTGAGGAGTGCGAAGGTGATCCTTTCCCTATCGAAAAAATTATGAATAGAGAAATAACCTTCTAGCTTATTTAACCACTTTTCCAGGGAATATACATCTATCTGTCCTTCAAATATGGAAATATAAAAATTAACGTGTACCTTGAAGGGAAAGATTCCTCCAAAGTGGTCTCTTGATTAATATGTGCCTATTGATATCCGCAAGTGTTGAAGGATGTGGGAAAAATTCTCCATCATTTCGTCCCTCTGTCGCACGAGAGCTTGCTCAAGAAATAGGTTAATAGAATATTCTACTTCAATGTCTTTATTTTCTTCCACCATGGAGGGTTTCTTGGTTGTGCAAAAGATATTGTCCTCAAGAGATACAAGCTTGAGACCCAACTTGCTATACTCGAACCTCTTTGGGGACATGCAGTGAAAAATGATCAAGAGCAACCTACTCTGATACCATTAATCTAGATTATTTTCGAAATGAAATGAAAGAAGAGATATTACAATGAAATAGACACACATATTTCCAGAAATAAAGAAATAAAACAATACATTATTTCTATTAATGCAAGAAATGTACATAGACTGTAAAAATATTGAGTGAATGAACTTGCTAGAATAGTGGAAACGTATCTCTAAGAAGAGATGTGATGGCTACACTCATTGGCAATAACATGAGTACAATGAGGTTTTGAAGGCCTTTTTACAATAAACATGAATGAAAAAACCCTATACATCCAAATTCCTAATCCTAGGAGATGAAGTAGCAAAAGGCATGTGGGCCCCACTGGGGTAAGTTAGTACATCAACTTCCTGGGGTCGTAACTTTTGCATACGATCTTCGTTTTAGGAGTGTGATAGCCCATTGAAAAGGTGTTTTCACAAAATACACATTATGACATCAAACTTGGTCTTGTTCAATAGTTTGATTGTGACCAGACCAAACAACATTGTTTAGGGCCTCAAAATGGCCCCGAAAGTACAAAAATATGTACTAACATGAAAACTGCCAAAATAAGCCAGGTGGAATAGGTGGGAAGCCACCAATATCCACCTGAATGTTGTGCAGGGATTCAAGAAATTGCCAAAAGTGCAGAACCCACAATTACAAAGAGATGTCACCATTACAGAGAAATGTATTGAACTGAAAACTATCAAGATAAGTCAAGTGGAATTTGAAATAGGTGAGTGGACACTAATACCCACATGGCTCATCTCCATTCGTCGAAAGTGGACCAATTCCATTTCTTGGCCCTAACACTGCATTGGGTTGGGGAAATTTTATGGGTAGTGAGTCCCAATCTTATAGTATGTCTTTGACTTCGACCATGTTCACACTTTACGGTGGGTTCAGGAGAAACCCTTTCACCGCATCTGTAGTGTTGGCAAGGGGCAACCCCTTCCAAGGGAAACCCTCCCCCTTGAAAGGAATCGTTTATTCACTAGGGGATTCTTTGGGGATTAATCCTCTCCAAGGATAGTGGAATCCCTTCCAAGGGATGTTGCAAGGGGGAAACCCCTTTCCCAGCTAGTTCCCCCCCATGTAAGGATTTTGTCCTTTCCATGGGGAATTCGTTGGGGGTAACCTTGATTTTCCTCTTGGGAACCAGATAGATGGAGGTTTTCCTCCATTTAACTAGGGTTCATAAAGATTTGTCCCAAGATTTGGTCCAATACAAAGATATTTTTGGTAACCTGGTGCCAGTTACAACCCAAGACCTTCTTTTCAGGTTACTCATCATTTAATGATGCAGCCTAGGTTTTCGTTTCTAGAAACCTTTCATTTCCTATATTTTTCCAAGTTTGTCAATGATCCTATTCATCATGACCCCAGTTGGCCTATTGTCCTGACTAAATTACCTTCAGACATTCCAAATTTTGAGGGCAAAAGTGGTGAAGACCCACAAGACCACATGAAAACATTCCACTTGTGGAGCTTGTCCAACTTGTTAAATGACGATTCGATCAAATTGTGTTTTTTCCATAATAATCTCACTGGAGGCTCTATCAGATGTTATATTGAACTCGAGAGGGGGAAGTACTCAAAATTTGACTATTTAGATATGGTTTTCTTAAACCACTTCCAACTCCCTATCTGGTACAATGCTGGGACAAAATTGTTAGCTAACTTTGTACAAGACAATGCTAGGCATGTTTTCGATAACATTAAAGAATAGAGGACATGGAAGAGTCTAATTAAGGCTATGGTCCCACCATATTTACTCCTCGAATGGTTCTTGAAATCCTTACTCTTGTATATTTCAAAGGACATAACAACTTTGAGAGTATTTTCATAGGAACAAGAAATATTTTAGGTGCAACAGTTAGAGCTTATATACTCTTAGTAAGGCATGCTCTATGAGATTATTCTGAATGCCCTACGATGCACTCTTGACTTGCAAAGACAAAGTCCAACCCACATGTCGATGTTATAGTGGGTTCTGCACAAAGAAAATCCACATACCTCACAACTATCCATATGCATAAACTTTCCATTAAACAACCTATGAATGGTGAAACCACTAGCTCGACCACCCCTACCACCCAGTATTCTGACATATATTTCATGAAAATGAATACTTTGAAGTGTTCTCAACAACCCAAAGAGAAGAGAAAATTAAAGGGTAATAAAGGTGGTGGGGGTAATAACAAAACCTAGGATAAAAATGTTGAGGGGGAAAAGGATGATTAAAGGAAGGTGAAGTTTCCTTCTAATATTTGTGACGATGATCACCTTACACATCAATTCTCATGAATGGAAGAAGCCCAACGAATCATTAAGTTGAATTAACAATAACATCCTATTGTGTTTCAAAACCCTTTCCCACAAGGGTAGAATTTTCAAGATGTTTCTTCCAACTTCAACCCACAAGGGGGCACTTCACGTTATCTTCCCTATAATGGATATAAAGGAGCAGTAAACATGCATAAATACTCAAATCTAAAATATGTATGTTTTTCGATGAGAAATCATAATTATGATAACCCATAATCAACTACAAGGGTAAGAAAACTACAGAGGATCAGGTCCCTATCCATATAGATAATCCTGAGAAAGCGACAATGCCACATATACCTAAGGGAGTTTATAAAAGGACAATGGATAACCCTAATTCATGAGTTGATCCCAATTATTCAGTTGTTGAGGATTTGGCTTAGACGCCTTGTGTAATGTCTACTTTGGAGGTTCTCCAAATTTTCCCCTCATAGTGCACTACATTGTTATATTTCGTAGGAGCTGTAGACTCTACTAGACATCTCGTAATGAATTTTGTTACTATCGATGTGAGACCACATCTTCCATATCACATATCTTTTTGGATAGGGGTTGTTTGAAACAATCTCTTAGTTAAGAGAACTTTGGTTGATGAAGGAGCTTCCACATGCGTGATTTCTACTATAGATGCTCATTTAGGCCACATGGTATTATTCCTTCATGTCTCGTCATGCTAGGCGGAAAGTCTATTTGCATAAAGGTTGAAGTAGTTGACGTGCTACTTGACAATAATCTCTTGTTAGGGAGAATTTTGACTTATTCCATGATGGTTGTCATCTCAACGATTTTTTGGATTATATTCTTTTCCCATGAGGGAAGAATTGTGACTATCAATCAACTTATGTCCAACACTTGTGATGCAACAACTAATCCTGGGACTACCATCCCTTGGATTGAAAACTCTCAGGTGACCACTAAGAGCATTGGTTGTGGGATGTACCCTTGACTAATGGGATCTTTTTATTTCCCCTCACCGATTTCATACATTCATGATACTCTAGTTAATAGGGTCACTTTGTTTAAGACGTTTTATATACAAGATCCCTGGACCCTTCCCTCGCCATCCAGTATGTTTGAAGTTCAAGGTCATGTCCAGATGGCCGAACCTTTTTTTGCAGCCGAAATATCTTATCAACCCATTCACCAGGCCACAAAATACCTAAACTAGACTCTAAAAGTCACCGAGGAGGATGATCTTTTTCCTGAGCCTATCTAGGCTCAAAACTCACCAAGCTCTCAGGATTGTTTAATTACCATCTTTCCTTTTGATGAAGCAATTATCGAAGCAATGGTAAGAGGTGAAATGACATGGGAGGATTTGCATCATAGATCAGATTTCCTTCCTAAACTCAGTTGAGTAAAGCGTGGATATTTCAAGTCATTGGTTGTTGGAAGTGTTCATGGATTATTCAATCCCTTGGATAGAAATGGTTTCTATGCCGAAGGAAACATGGATAATATATAGAAAATCATCCCAGTCAACACTTCTAGGAATTTTTAAATTGTCAAAAACCTATTTATCGAAGTAGAATGCTCACAGGATGAGATCACTCAATATACAACACTCTTTAAGGATTTTTGAGATGTGTTTTCATGGTCTTACAAGAAAATTCTAGGCATTGACCCTTAAATAGTACAAAATGAGATTCGAAGATATGAAAATGTAAATTTGGTTCAAAACATGTTGAGACCTTTGAACCCACAAAAGGAAACAACAATAAAAGAAGCAGTGGAAAAGTTGCTTAATGCAGGCTTTCTCTACCCAGTTCCTCTGATGGAAAGGGTCTCCAACCTTGTTCCTGTTGATACAAAGCAAGGTACAATATGTTCTTGCATGGGTTTTAGGGAGTTGAATAAGGTATGTCCTAAATATAACTACCAACTCCATTCATTGATCAAATCCTGGATGAGTGTGTGGGGAGTGAAATATTCTCATTTATGGATGGTTTTTCTGGCTACAGCCAAATTCAAACTCGATGGGAAGACCAACAGAAAATGAACTCTATATGTCCTTGGGGCACTTTCTCTTACATGAAAATGTCGTTTGGTCATAAAAACGTTGCTGCAACATTCTAGAAGATTGTGATGTTTTCATTTCATGACTGAAATAATATAGTGGAGGTATATTTAGATGATCTCATGATAAACTCATGCAAGAGGGCCCAACATCTCTTACACCTCCTCTTAGTTTTATTGGAGAATAAGGTGCACTTTCTCTTCTCCTCTCTATCTGTACTTTCTCCTAATTTAAGTAGTTACTTTCTTTATTTTTTTTGTGCTTTTCTTTGAGGGGAGACTTTTTATCTCTTTCACTTAGTCTTTCTATACTATGATCATGACCCCAGATCACAGGGGGAAAATACCTTAATCACTGAATAATATTCATAATATAACTGACAAATGTGTCTTCATTTGTCATCCTGGCAATTTGAAGCTGATGTTTCAAGTGTAGCATCCTACTGGTATTATTGTTTTGGTAAAGACCCACCAAAGAATCATACATATCATTGGCAGATGATTTCTCAACAATGTGAGGAATCAAGTGGTTCTTCATGGACTCTAGAAATACTTGATTGGCCTTCACTTCCCTCTTCTTGTGCAATGAAAAATCTATTAGATCAGTCAATCTAGGAGCCACATCATCAACATACTCCTTGAGGTCATTCTCCTCAAACAGAAAGAGAACCCTCACCTTCCAAGCTTAGAAGTCAGGTTCCCCTTCCGTCCTTTCCTCAATATTCAATGTACTCACCATATTGACCTTCCTGAAACAAAAATAATAAAAAGAAAATGTACATCACTCTTCCATTGTTGTAGCCAACAAAGTGTCTCAAGATTATCCCCTTCTCTTCAAATAAGAAGCTTTGACACCAAGTCAATTTTCACATGCATCTATATGTGAATAATTTTGATATATGAGAAATTGCTTCCTAGTGAACCAATAGTAAAGCCCTAGTTGATATCACTAAACATTTCTACATTATTGATTGAAAACATATGCAACAAAAACACGAAAGATCAGAGATGAATCATCAACACATATGAAAAATAATTTTATTTTTGTAATATTGTTATCATAAAAAATTATGAGCAAAAATCTATCCCTCCCATCCAATACAATATCACCAAAACATGAGGACAACCTTATCTTACAAAGTCACCAAAAATAAAAACAACCTTGTTCTTCAATAACCATACAAATTAGAAAACCAAACCTCAACAAATCTCCTGGAAATATTATTTTCCCTCAAGTATGCTACATGCCACCTATACATCCCGCTAAGGTCACATGTTGTCAGCCTATAAAAGCCTTCCCATGCTTATAAGTGCATGTACATATGTACATGAGTGTTCCTACAACAACCCATATATGTATGCGTATGTTCCCACTATAACCCATGTATATGCGAAAAAATGTACATACACTTCATACGAATCGCTCCACTTTGTACAATATATTCCTTATTAGGTTGTCTCTTTCTCCCGAGGTGTGCCTTTCCCTTCCAATAACATAAAATAGAGAGCCCTCAACCTTGGGCCACATTTTCCACCCTAGAATAATTTCCCTTTGCTGAAATCACCAAGCCTCCTAGCACAAGTGCAGACTCACTTATGCTAACTTCATTCTTCCAATATGATACAATGATCTTATGTCACAATGAAATCTCGCATATATATAGGAGTCCAATGAGTGAGTTTAGTATCCCTTCCTAAAATAAACAATTAATTAGAATATTTTAATCCTTTTTGTTGGTGTGGCACCCCCACACAAGCCCACAAATCTCGTCAACTTTCCCATGAGGCCATAGCCTCATTTCTAGGATGATTTTACTGAAATGAAAGTCAAACCTGGTGCCAACAAAAATTCCCACATGCTTGACACCTTGGCCTCTAGTGAAAATACCTCCCAAAGCTACAAAAATCAATAGTACTCAACTTCAGAGGCTCCAAAAGTAAATTCATATTGTTTAAGAAAATGTTTATGCTTAGATAGGTGATGCAGAGCTTGATTGACATGGGCAAGATAGGTTTTCCAATTTTTAATATAGATGAGAATATCATCAAATAAAACTAAGACAAAATGACAGAGAAAAGAATGAAGGACATGATTCATGAGACTTTGAAAAGTGGAGCGATCATTTCATAGACCAAAGGGCATGAGAAAGAACTCATAGTGACCCTCATGAATTCCAAATGTAGCCTTGGAAATGTGTTCCTCTTTCATATGTATGCCAAAATGAAGATCCAATTTGGTAAAGTATTTTTCACCACTCAATTCATCCAAAAGTTCATCAAGGAAAGGAATGGGAAATTTTTATTTGATGGTGAGTTTGTTGAGGGTGTAAAAATCAGGACACGTGTGCCAAATTCCTTATTTAGTGAATACCATGACTACAGGACAAGAATAGGGGGTGGTAATAGGACAATTAACACTTGCTTCAATAAATTCTTGAACAATGTTCTCAATTTCATTCTTTTGGGAAAACAGATGATGATAAGGGAGAACATTGGGATGAATATTTCCCAGCACCATTAAACACAAAGCACAATTTCACAACTTCCCATGTCGATAAAAAACATATGAGATTTTAGGTGCTACTAACTAATTTGTAGGTGCGCATTTTCACAACACCTCCCACAGTTCGTGGAAACACCATTGGAAATCATGATTTGAAAATTATTGACTGAACATATATAGAAATTGATTTCTTGGGAAAGGTGGTGATGGATAAAATTATGGGTGCTACCATTGTCAACTAGGATGACCAAAACTTTCTGATGTTGAATGTAGACAATTAACTTGAGGGTTTGGGGAGAATATAAGCTAGTGAGGGCATTCTACGAAATTAATGGTTCAACTTATTGTGGATCAAAGGGTAGGGTGAAATCAAATCCTAGGGTATATTTTCTAGAAGGGAAACATCGACATATTATTCATAAAAATGTTTAGAAATGGCCATAAAATACTTTTTTTCCTTGTACATTTATGCCTCGGAAAATAATTTTCATCAAAATTATAGAAAATACTCTTGAGTTGGCATTCAACCATTTATACCCTAGTTAATTTATGGATCTTGAGAGGAGTAGTAGGAGGGGGGGATTGGTGGGTCGAAGGTGGGAAATAAAGGAGGGTTTTATATTTTCGACGAAGACAATTTGCCGCGCTTCCTTATCTCCTTTAATATATTCCAACTAAATATGGGGGAAGGCCATTAGGAACTAGGTGTGGGTTTCATCCTTTAGGACACAAATAAATCATTCCCTAAAGAAAACATATTACATGCCCTTCGGTCTGAAATCCAAGTGCTCAAAGGTGGCTAGAAAGTCTTCGATTGTGACATATTGTTTCAACTTGGTCAAACAAATTAAATGGTGGGTGTCATTGTCAAAGCACTCATAAAGCTCTGCAACAAATTCTGTCCAAGTAAATACCCTTGGCATGCATTTTTACACCATTTCCACCATTTCCATTGTTCATGATCCAGATAGAAGTCAATGTAACGAATTTTGGCTAACTTATTAGTAATTTCATGCAAGGATAAATAATATTCCATTTGATTGACCCAGCCTATGGGATCGGAGCCATCAATCTTGTTCACCTTAACTCTCGGAAGACGGGGGTCATGATGAAGCGAGTTAGAATGAATGGCGATAATATGGGAGGATTCTGTACTTTATATGTGTTAACTCTTTTTAGAGGAGGGAGTTCCCTAAGATTGGTTCAATAATATGTTGAGAGTGGATTGGAAGTAGTCAAAGGGGTGCTTCATGGAGTCAAATTATCCCCTAACTTGGTCAATGAGGGTGTCATCTTTGGAATTGACGAGAGCAATTACATAAGTCATTTTTTGTATGGAATCCTTGTTTTGTTTGGTTTTGGCTTACATTAATGTTTTCTTGGTTGTGAGTGGTGGCCATTTAGGAATGAAGGGTCCTAGAAAAGAGTGTGTCCATGGAAAAAAATGGTTGATAAGTTATATAGACCATGACGATCAGGGTGAAAAAATGAATTGAATTGTATAGGTGTCCCATAAGGTTGTCGGGACGGGCGGGTGGGTCCACAAAAAAAAATTCTTAGAAGTGATAGGTACCACGACAATTAGAGTGGAGAGAGGAATCCAATAGGATAGGTCTGGAATAAGGGTGTTGGTTGGACCACTATACTTTTTCTTTTAAACTCTTTTAGAGCTATACATCGACCTGAAGAATAGTGCAGTGATAGAATGCCCAATTGGTTAACAAGGAAAATTGTGTTGGACTTTCGTAAACTGGATGCAGGAAGAAGAGTTGAGTGGAAAAAATTTCCTTCTGTTTCTTTTTTGTTTTGTTATTTTATGTTCCCAAGGGTTATGGTTTTTAGGGCTCCTACAGAAAAGGGTTTTATTTTTGATATAGTTGTCTTATATATGTTCGAGGTCTAACAATATTACTCGACCATATATCTCAAGAAACCAACTAAGGAGGCTCGATCGTACCCTTATTCACACTAGCCGATTAACCATGTACTAGAGAGTATCTTCCTCAGTGTTGATTTTTATGTCAGTATAGCAGTGAAGTTGTTGATAGAATGATCTATAGAAGGTTTCATAAGACCTAGGGGACTCCCTATATACCAAGTTGTACATGGGAGTGATTTCCGTGTAAACATTATGTCTGATGCGATACTACTCAAAGGGGTACCAACATGGGTTACAGGGGTTTCCAAAAAGATGAAACTTTTGTTTCGAGTAACCCATGAAACCATCTATATTTCCAGTGTGTAGTCTTTTCTAGCCATATTTTTTCCCATTGAACAATATATATTTGTGCTTTAAATATACCGACAATAAATTTCTTTACCCTGAAAACACAAATTCCCACTATTTCTATAGAGGATAGTGCTATGATATCACTTGTAAGGTACCAAACATATTATATGAAGCAAAAACATAAAATATTATAGCATATACCAGAAAAAAAACAAAATGTATTTAACAATAACACCTGTTATCCTCATTTTGTGGGATGACTAAGAAGATTGTGTCTTGAGGCCCTCAGGCTGCAAATATGGAGTGTCAATAGACTATATGAACAAGAGTATCTACTTGCATAGATGGAGATCCATCTCACCACCACACAGTTCAATATTTTTAGGATGGAATCCACCACACCCGCTGGCTTCCAGAAGGAAATGGGCCTTTCTCCGTGATCTATAAGTTAGGTATTATGATGAGTGTCATTTCAATATTCGAGGCAATTGAGTATGTTATATCTTACACTACTTTAGATTTCATGACATATGCTTGGGTATTATGCCTTTTTCCATGTTTCACCTTGGTGGTTAATATTGCTCCCTAGGAAGTGGTCTTTCCTCGGGATGGGTTTTCTACTAGGAAGTCCATTGAAGAGCCATCATATCGTTCACAATCATACTTACCAATTTTCGTCACTTAAAACCTCCTATTTCATTATCCCTTGGGATTTTAGGGTGTGTTGACCCAAGAAGGGGTTGTCCCTCATTCTATGGGAAGAAGGGGCTGAAGGCCCAAAGGGATTGTTATTCGGTAAAAGATAAAATCCGATACATAAAAATTCCAGATGCTTCACCCATGGATCCCCTAGGAAAGAAATGAAACACTTATCTGTAAGAAAAGGGGTACAAGAATAAAATATAGAATTCTTAGGAGGTTAGTTGGAGGATAGGATGTCTCATCACAAGTCAACCTATCGTGATAATGGGTACTTAGTGGTATGACATTACCATCATGTGTCCACCAATCCAGGGTAGTGGCTCTTAGTTGCAAAATTGGGAGAAATGGGTTCTCATCATGATCCCTCCTTCTCATTTATGCAAGGTATTTGTGAGTGTCATTGTCATTATCTGGACACCATGCTAGGATAGTGGCCTTCAACTTGTTCTTAAATTATGAAATAAATAAAGAATCTCAAATTGATGGGCTTGGAAAAATTGTATTGCAAACGAAGGTGCCACACACACTATACAAAGGCACCCATGAAGGAGACAATAGAACCCATTGTATTCCATGAACCCCATGCCCATTGAGTCTTAATCATTAACCAATTCATCCACTTTACATATCTTAGAGAAGGATCACTTGGGATATACTCCTTGACCTAGGAATGATCTACCCAATAGGACACCTCACCAACCCTCCCATATCAAATCTTGGAAAGTCACATAATGTCTTTGAGAACGTACTTGTTAGACGGGCTAATCATTAATGCACATGATAAGGTGGCTCATTTATTGGTTTGATTTAATTATTATGATATTTTGACTTGAGATCCTTGGAGGGCGTGCTTATTCGTCTTTGCAGGACCTAGTTGGTGGACAATTTTGGAGGAAAAAGCCTAGCTTGGGCTTCCATGGGGATTGAATAGCACAAGTTGGATGCACAGGGCCCACATTGTAGATGAAAAAGATGAACCTTTGGAGGCCTAGAATATGACTTGAGAGACATGACCTATCCCTCACATGTCGAACATTTTTCCTAAAAGAGGCAAGACGTCATCTTTTGGAGGCGTGACATCATGCTTGAGGGGATTGAGGTGGTCATGGCTACACATGACACGTTTTGAAGGAAGAAACCCTTGGATCATGAAGAAGAAGGTTGTATTGGAGAAAAATGGCCTTTGGAGTCCAAACCCTACCATCTCCAACTCAACATTTGGCCTAAAAGTGACAAAACGTCCCTCTTAAAGGGGTGATGTCACTCTTAGTGTTTTCATTTGTGCCAAAAAAGTGAAATTAAAGATGAATTGTTTAATATTATTTGTGTAAAGGGAAAATATTAGCTTTCTTTACCCGTAATCTTGTGGTTTACCCTAAATTTATGTGGATAAACTATCTTAGTGACATTTTGTATAAATAGAGATCATAAGATCTCATTTTAATCATAACTCTCTCATCTTGGAGAGGCACTTGGTCTAGAATTTTCTCTATCTTTAGCTATTTATCTCTTTTTATTTTGTGTATGGCTACTTTATTAGTTATTTGGTTGATGGAAGTGATTCACTAGCCTTCCAAGTCTCTTCTTTGCTATTGTGGTGGTTTATCTTAGCATTTTCCTTGAATTGGTAAGGATTTTTTTCATTGTATTAACATTTTGTTTCAAGACAAGGTTATTTTGCTAGATCAAGTTGTGAAGTGTAAGGGCATACACCCCCACCTTAGCATTCATCACTTTATGCTTAAATTTTATTGGTTTAACAAGGTTTTTCTAAGAAAAGTATAACTCCATACACCCTCTTAGCCTAAACCCTAGCTAGGGATACTTGCCTTGGGGAGTAAGAGGATTCAAACCCCTGAGGAGGTATTACCTTCAACTCTTTCTTTAATTGAATCCATTAACCAATAATTAAAGGCACTAGTCAACACTTGTTGCATTGGAGATATAAAATTGTTGATTTGGGAAACGTGAAATTTCGTGATTTTGAAGTTGTTCCTAGTGGAATCAAATCTATGTTATAAATGCTTGATTGAGCCACCAGGGAGTTTATTTCTCCAAGTGTTTATTGTTTTTGTTACAATTTTAACCTACAGCCATTAGGGCTGCAACAAACCCTAACCAAAATCTTCAATAACTCCTAATTTAACTGTTGAAAATTGCATAAAATCTTCCCACATAATCTACTAAGTACAACACATATTTTGGGAACGTTTTGAGAAAATTTTAGTGGTTAATTCTCTTTTTGTAATAAAATGTTTATTATATCCATAAGGATGATAAATATCACAGTAGTTAGTTCTTTTATGAAAACCTTTCTTATTGTGCTAAAGTCTCGTTCTATCATTATTGAGATTAACTAGTTTTTACTAACTTGTCTCGTGCTTATTCAATTGGACATTTAACACTTATATTGCAGCCCTTATTATCTCTTATCTGTTGATATATATAATCAATTATTTATACAATTACGGGAAACACATTTAAATTTCTTGTCCACCTAACATTAGTATATGCAAGTGTTGCTTTTCTTGTGTATCTACCAGGTACAAAGACCCTATGCAGGCATCAAAAGACTTGGAAACCTTAAACCACCTGGAGATGCGTCATCAAAGCCATCTTTCCTCTTTCATCACTAAACTTTAGGGGGATACTTCTCTTATTTCCATTCCATCCATCTCAACCACCCTAGGTCACCGAGATTGCCTCCCTAGAGTGACCTAGTTACCCTTGAAGTGCGGGACCTTTATTGAGGTGACATTGGGTATAGTGTCCCTTAAGTTGTTGTCATTTTGGTGGTTGGGTTGGGATTTTCCCAACCTACAACTTGTGTGATAAAAACACCAACAATGATATATTTATTGATAGAAATACAGGTTCACCTATCTCTTCGAAAGGGTGACCTCCTGCAGAGAAGCACTCTATTACAATAATTCTCAAGACAAGAATTTCTCATGCCTTCTACTTCTATTTATACTAATTTTTTTTTCTAAAGAACATTCTAGAGGAGAATCTTTCTAGAAGAGGAAGATTATATAAGACTTCTTACATTAGACTTTTTCACATTATACATAGGTCTTATTTACTAATTTTGACCTTTATTACATATAAAACACATTATTCTATCTACATGAGGGGTTAGGGAGGTCCCTGACAAGCACACTACTACCATTCCCGTCTAGATAGTGCAATGATCGACAATTATTCAATAGTAGTGCAACAATCCACAGTCTTTTAATAGTAGATTTGCATATCCATGATTAAAAATCGATAGAGAAACAAATCATAACACTACAAATATCATAGGAGAATGCTACACACAAACCATAAAAACACTCAAAACAATGGACACACCATATCATTCACTCACAAAACAATCTACTCTCACCTACGCTAGTCCTATATGTACAAAGTTCTAGAAAATATGAAATCCCATGATCATTGAACCTTCTCATGAAAGAGTCATGAGCATATTAGCTTTGATACCATGTAGAGAAATGGGAAACTAGACATTGTTTTCACACCTACCAAAACTTGTGTAGAGTGTTATATTAAAGAAAATAATAAAGTTGTGCCTTTATTATCTAAGAAAAACAATTCTCAACCACATATTAAAAT
>JASDQU010506892.1:93930-104829 GCA_032191745.1 Picea mariana
GTTTGTCTGGACTTGTTTAATTTTTTGATTGATTTCTTCACTTGAGGCTTGAGATTTTAATGTGAATCTGTTGTTTCTCTACATTTGTTTCATTTTCCTATTTATTGCTTCCACGTGAGATCTAACAAAATGAGAAGAAGATAATATAATACAGAGAAGACGAAATTGGAAAACAAGAATGAACAAAGTGCAATTCATTAATGAAAAAGAGATGAGCTAAATAAGCTTTAGCAAATAAAGAAACAAGAAACAATCGTACAGCTGGCCTAGACAACTGGAAGTGTACAGTCACATACTATTGAGGTTACAAATATAATTAAAAATCCCTCTTAAACTCAACAGTTACAAACATCAACACTGATAATGCCCAAGTGTTGTCTCTGAAAATCAGAAATGGATTTTCCTAGTGGCTTCATAAAAATGTCCGAGAGTTGATCTCATGAGCCACAAAATTTAAGTGTGATGTCACCATTATTGACTACCTCATGTATGAAGTGAAAATGAGTGTCAATATGCTTTCTTTGCTTGTGAAACACATGGATTTTGGATAAATAAATTGTTGAAGTGTTGTCACAGACTATAGGAGTTGGATCCTTTTATGTATGTGACATATCATTCCATAGTATTATCATCCGAACATCTTGAAAGGAAAATGAGGTAGAAATGACATACACTTCCTATGCAGAATATATTTAGACAATGGAATGCTTCTTTGATGCCCAAGAAATCAGGTTTGTGCCCAGGTGAAAAAATGTCCCGAGGTGCTTTTCCAGTCATATAGGTTTCCTACAAAATCACTATATGTGTAACTAGAGAGATGATTATCATCATACTGAGTGTACCATAAGCCCAAATTGAGAGTGCCTGCAACATATCTCATAATCCTTTTCTCCATCTTCCAGTGAGAATCTTTGGGGGATTCCATGAACCTGGAAACAAAGTTTGTTGCATACATAATATCAATCCTAGCTATTGTAAGATAGAACAAACTTCCTACTAAAATTTTGTATAGGGTAGAATCCACTGTAGGGCCTTCATCTTGCTTTCTAAATTTTGAGCCTAGGGGTATAGGAGTTTATGTTGGATTGTAGTCTTCCATGCAAAATCTTTTGATGATATTCGTTGCATACTTTTGCTGACAGACAAAAATTCCTTTGGTTGATTGGTCAACCTCAATTCCCAAAAAATATTTCATTATGACAAGATATATCATCTCAAACTCAAATTGCATGGCATGTTTAAAACTAGTTAACTCAAGATTCCCACTATATATCATGTCATCAACATATAAACATACAATCATAATTTTACCTTGTTGATCTATTTTGGTGTATAGAGTTGGCTGATTTTGTCTTTTTCTAAAACCACTCTTGATCAGGTAAGTGTCAATTTTGTTGTACCAAGCTCTTGGATCTTGTTTTACACCATACAAGGCTTTTTTCAACCGATACAACTTGGCTAGCTACACTTTGACTTCAAATCCAGGTGGTTTATCCACATATACCTCTTCTTATAAGATACCATTAAATAAAGATGACTTAACATTCATCTCGTATACTTTCCATTTGTATTGAGCTGCTATGGCTAAGAGAGTCCTTGAAATGTCCAACCTTGCTACTAGAGAAAATATTTAACCATAATCAATTCCTGGTTGTTGTGAGAATCCTTTGGCAACATGTCTTGCCTTGTGTTTCTCAATATGCCCCTTTTCATTTAGTTTAGTTTTGTAAACCCACTTGACACCAATACTTTTCTTATGTTTGGGCAGATCAAAACAATATTCCATGTCTTGTTCTTCTCAATGGATTCAATCTCTTGTTTCATGGCTTGAACCTAATGTGGATCTTTGGATGCCTCTTTAAAAGATGTAGGTTGACATGACATTAATGAAAAAAGATTGTGTTAATCAATATCATCCAACTGCTGATGGATTTCTCTCGAGCTTCCAGTTCTTTGATTTTGAAGTTCAAAGGATGAATTTATTCTTGAAGTAGAGTTGTCTTGAGGACTTTCAGGTTGTCCTTGTACCTACAATATTGGCATGGTAGGATGATTTCTATGGTGTCCTGAATTTTCTTTGTTTTCAGGAAGTGGCAGCAATGGATTTTGATTGTCCATAGGGTGATTTTGAGACTCACTCCAGAACTGATTTTCAAGAAATTTGACATCTCTGCTGAGAATTATTTTCTTTGAAATCAAATTGTAGAGTCTGTAGGTTTTGGATGTCTCACTGTAGCCAACAAAAATCCATTTCTCACTTCTATCCTCAAGTTTCTTCCTCAAATTGGAAGGTATGTGAGTGAATTCTATGCATCCAAATGTCCTTAGATGAGCAACATTTAGCTTTGTCCCACTCCATGCTTCTTGAGGGACCTTCATATTGAGACTGGTGGTTGGAGATCTATTCAGGAGACAAACTGAGCATGCTACTACCTCAGTCCAAAATAGATTTGACAAAGATTTCTCTCTAAGAAGTCTTCTTGTCATGTTCATTATTGTGTGATTTTTTTCTTTCAACCACTCCATTTTGTTGTGGAGTATACCTGGTTGTAGTTTGCATGACGATGCCTTGTGATTTGCAGAAATTTGCAAATTCTTTGGAGATGTATTCTCCTCCTCCATCTGACCTTAGATTCTTCACAATTTTCCCAATCTGTTTTTCATCTTTAGCCTTGAATTCTTTGAACTTTGCAAAGGTTTCAGACTTGGGTCTGAGAAAATAGATCCAAATTTTCCTGTTAAAGTCATCAACAAACGTTAAAAAATAAATTCTACCAATTATTGAATTTGTTTTCATTGGTCCACATAGGTCAGTGTGAACTAGCTCTAAGTGTTGTTTGGCTTGAGTGGAGGACTGTGGAAAAATATTTCTCTTATGTTTTCTAAGAATGCAAGACTCACATGGGGGATTTTTCTCTTTAAAGGTAGGTATACCTTTGACCATGGAGTGCTTTTGTAGAATTCTTAGACTCTGAAAGGGCAGATGTCCAAATCTTGCATTCCAAACCGTAGTTTCATTGGGGGTGGATGCACTTTGTGCATATGATTGGATTCAATTTGAAGTTATGAGGGTTAGGGGAAACATTCTATTCCTAGTCATGTGGATTTCAGAAATCAACTTTCTGTTGGGGTTTTTGTCATATATCCTACATGATGATCCCTTAAAAAGTACCTTATATCCATGTTCAATTAGTTTTCCTACACTTAATAGATTATGTTTCAGATATGGAACATGATAGACATTGTTTATGTCTTTCTTTACATTTTGTTTAGTAAGAATAGGTACAGTTCCTTTTCCTTGAACTTTGACTAAGGAATCATTTCCAAGTGTTATATCATATGAAATAGAAGAATCAATGCATGAAATTAAATCTTTGTTAATTTTTATGTGATTGTTGCATCTATTGTCCAGCAACAAGAGATCTTTGTGTTGTTCTTCAGTCTTGTGGAATGAGAGAAACATACCATCTGAGGTTTCTCCTTCATGATTTGAGACATGTGCTCTGCCTGAGAGATGATATGCTTGCTTCTTCCAGAATTCATATCCATAGTGCCCAAAATTTTTGCAATAATAGAAATGTATGCTTGATTTTTCATTTGATCTTCTCCCTCTGTCTCTTTGAGGTTGGAAATTATGATTTTGGTTCTGTTGTCTGTGACCTTGGAAATTTTGATTCTGGTTTTGTTGTCTGTGACCTTCACTTGAATGATTGTTACTTGGACTTCTCCCTCTTCCTTGGTGACCTCTTCCTCTTCCTCTGCCTCTCCCTCTGCTAAAGGAGAATTGAGTCTTGAAGGCATTGGCTATTGACTCATCTTTGAGACGTAGTCTGGTTTCATGTGTCAATAGAGAGCCCATTAATTCATCTGTTGAAAAAATGGACAGATCCTTGGATTCAAGGATGGATATAACAACCATTTCAAATTTATTTGGAAGACTTATGAGTACTTTCTCAATGATTCTTTGATCAGGAATGGATTCACCAATCAATCTGATCTGGTTTACAATTCCCATGACTTTGGTCATAAATTGATCAACGTTTTTTGACTCTGTCATTTTTAAAGTCTCAAAATGCATCCTCAAGGTCTGCAGCTTAACTATTTTGAACCTATCATTTCCTTGGTAAGATGATTTAAGGATGTTCTAGGCCTATTTTGAAGTAACAATGATGTGATTTTTTAGAAAATCGATTCATCCACTGAGTTTTGAATCAAGAATTTTTCCTTATTCTCTCTATTTCTCTGTGTTGCCTAACCAGTTTTGTGTTGATTGGTCTTGGCAGCAAGGTCTACTGGATCTGGTTCCACGTCGACAAGATCCACTAGATCCCAGAACTCTTGTTCTTACAAGAAGGATCTCATTCTAAGAGACCAAAATTCATAGTTCTTTCCAAGAAGAATCGGTCCTTGAGTTCATCCTAAATTGCTAGAGGTGGTCATCTCGAAAAAAAATTGAACAAAAAATTGTTAAATATTTGCATGCTTACCTGTTTCCTATGCGTAAAAACAGGTCCGTGAAATCCTCTCTGTGACTTTGGGTTGAAAAACACAGGGTAGACCACTTCTTTAGCTTCAATCTAGCTGGATCTGACTATCTGAGTGTGAGATCTATGAAGTTAGATCTTTGAGCCTTGTTCTTTAGCAACTGTAGCCCCTTGAATGAAAAAATCGAGCTTTCTGAGTTTACTCAAGATCTAAAAAAAAGGTTGAAGTTCAGTGTCTCATGTGACCGGGGATTGAAAACTAGGCACTTTGGGCCTTTGGGCTTCGGGCATTTTGATGCAAGAAGGTCTCAATTCCTATGAATAGATGAATGACCGAATAATTGAATCACTACAAAGATCAACGATCCTCATTGATTTGAGATAAATGGTTCACAATTACTTCAGGAATTCGCTCCTTCACGCTTTCGGGCCTCCGGGCTTCAAATATCCTTCACCACTCGCAACAACAATACTCGTGAAGTATGAAGTGGTGAATTTTCTAGAGAGAGGTAAATCCAATGGTCCTTAGGCATTAGCAAACGAATGACCAAGATATTCTTCGGAACTCTAATGTTTGAGAGTTTCTATTTTCCAATACGTGCGATCCTTCGGAGTGTTGAATCCCTGAAGTACGAGATCAGCCTCAACGTGTCCTCTTGATTTGGACAGCTGAGATTTACTTCGGAATCCTAGTCTTCAGGTGTTCTTAGATGCACAACACCACAAACCTATGAAGTGTTAACTTTTCAGAGAGTTAGATCCATCGACATGTGTCCTCAGCCTTCAATGGCTCATATTTACTTTTGGACTTTGGGTAGTTCTTTCTCTGGTGCTTCACACCGCAAAACCTTTCGGAGTGATAAGTATCTAAAGTGTGATATTTGGCATCATGTGTCCTCGTTGATGGACAGTCCAAATGAACTCTGGTCTCTGGGCCTTCAAGAGTTCTCGCTTCTCGCATCCATCTTTCTTCCAATGTGGTTATCTGTCGGAGTAAAGGATCTCCTGCCACGTGTCCACTTCGATCAATGGTCTTGATCTACTCTGTCTCTTCGGTGTTTTTCACTTTTGGGAATTCTTTACTTATCTTTTTCTTACTTCCTCCCAGATAACGAGATTGTCTGACACGTGTCCCTTACTTTAAGATCAATGACCACAAGTGATTGCGAAAACTCAACTCACTCACTCTTTAATTTCCTCCCTGATCTCTGCAAAGCGAAGATGCTCGTTCGTAGCGGGATCGATATCCTCCGTGGATATGTTGATCTAGAAAGATCAATGATCCCGAGGAATTACAGGCTCACAACTTGCTCACGCTTTAATTTCCTTTCCAATCTCTGCAATGGCTCCCCACTGTCAATCTCTCTTCAATGAGATTTGATGGTCATGACTTAAACTTTGCTTGATCTGACGGCTTATCTTTCTCTCGCCAAGATCTAACAGCTAAAAACAAATTTCACCTCTTCTATGCGTTCCTCATCCTTTCTAAGCTTAATTAAAAGCTCAAATATGTTCCTGTGGCCGATGTTACGACTGCTTTAACTTGTCCTTTGTTGTTTTTGCAAAATTCCTCCTGAAGAAAGTATTTCAGGAATCTTTCATGAATTCTTTAAATGATCACGAATCTTTAATTAGTTCTTCCTTCTAAATCTCTACTTCCTCGCGCTTGTTGTCTCCAACAACATTTTGAGCATACTGCGGACTGCAAACTGCTCTCCAGGATCTATGAAGAATCTTGTGTCTCGTGCTCTTGTCTGCAAAAAAATGTAAGCTCTGCGGTATTCTTCCTAGGATCAGGTTGCTCTCTAGGCACTGTGAAGAGGCTTGTGTCCTAAGCTATGATACCATTAAAAAATGAGAAGCAGAGAAGGTAATACAGAGCAGACGAAATTGGAAAAAAAGAATGAGTAGAGCGCACTTCATTTAGGGAAAAGATCTGAGCTAAATAAGCTTTAGCAAATCAAGAAAATCAATAAACAATTGTACAACTGGCGAGGACAACTGGCAATGTACAGTAACATACTATTGAGGTTACATATATAATTAACAATATTTGTAGATTTTGAATGTTGGGAAGATAGATTATCGATTGACCCCTTCCGTATTGAAATTTAGGTACAAATTCAATTCGATGGAGTATTCACTCCAATTAAGAAAACCCAATTTAATTGATCTATTAAAAAGGTGACTAGCGAGAACCAATTTAATTGATCTATTAAAAGGTGACTAACAAAAATAGTTTATAAAAAACAAATTTAATTGATTTATTAAAAGGATATAACCAGGTGGGTCGTTGTCCCCGGGATCAAATGATGAGATAAAAATTTTCAATAAAATTTTATGAGTATCGGAAGTTTATTTTCATTTAAAAAAATACTTTAAGTTAATTTATAACATTAAAAATATTACACATTTTCAGTGGAATATAAATAGAACTATTAATTACGCCGAAAGGCGTATACCTACTGGAGATGGGCACAATTAATGATCTTTTAATCTTAAATTCTAATCTGATGGTTATGCATTGAAAATGATGGCATATTCTTAGTCATCCTCCAAAATCAATGGGTTAGATTTATTGTTGATAACTTCTTTGCATTTATAAATGAATCCGTTAACCTGTTTACTTTTTAACATTTACATAATCATAATAAGATTTAAGACCTTTCATATTAGTTAAACTTTGCATAAATTGCATTTATAATATCCAAATGTTTAACGTTTAACTCTATATGTTTTAGTGATTTCTAATCATGAAGATAAAGATTAATGTTTCATTACTTATCCTTTGCTTCACATACATTTATAATAACTAAAGGGACAATAATGAGTATTGAACTATCCTCGGGATGCTAAATGCTATTGAGATGAACCTTAATATGAACCTTATTATATCTATATAAGTTGAATATTGGTTGATCAACATTGTCCTACCTCTTTCTTTAAATATTTCTAGATTCATCTTTGTTTGGAATTGGAATTCATAGACAGGTCAGATTGCCATCTAATAAATTATAATTTTCATAATGGAGAACATGTTCATTGTCGTCATTATTGTCATTCTACAAATTAGTGTTTATGGTTTCCTTTGCTAGCTGCAAATTATAAGTAGATCAAATGAAGATATTTAAAACAATATCCCATGAACAAAAGCTAATGAAAAAGACTAGAAACTTTTACAAGAGAGAATGCATAATGATTTATGGGATCAGTTCCCTATCAAATACAAAAGAATGTATCATATATATAGCAATGGAAAATGCCCAACATTTAGCAAACGATAGTTGTCACAATGCTTACAACTAACACTAGTTAACTACATTGGAAAATAATAATGAGCTAGAAAATAACATTAACAAATGTGTTTCAATAACAAAGTGCTAAGGTACCCAAATACAAACTCTCATCAACAGAGAGAACAAGAAAAATCATGTAGGAAAAAACTCTTCCCAAATGCAAACTCTCATAAGGAGAGAAAAGGACAAAAGTAATATGTGTGTATGCAGAATTAGATCTAACATCTTCATCCATGTATGGAATACGTTTGATCATCCACGTATTGGAGAAATTCATGACAATGCATGATTTTTTCTCATGCAATCTTGTTCTCCTTTGATTTGATGAAAATACATCTTGCACAACTCTACCACTTGTACATGTTTGATTGCAGGTTTGACTTTCCTTTTATGTTGATCTTGAGGATCCTTGGACTAATATGATATGTGGACAAGCTTCAGGAATCAATTTGGCATATTCTATAAGTCAGGGTTTTGTCCTGAAGTGATTGTAGCATTATAGAATAACATTCTTCCTGCAAAAAACTATTTAGTCAATAGGCTATGGAATTTTATTTTGAGTTGCTACAAAATTAGTGATTCTCTAGCTACTCATTAGAAATAATAACTAATTAAATCAAATTGTGTATGTAAGAATGTAACTGGGCATAAAATAGACAATTTACATCTAATTTCCTTTAATACATAAGTTTTGTATTTAGTCAAGATATTTATGGAAAAAAGAGATAAAATAGGATATAACTGGTTCATAGGTATTGGATTTAGATGGAATTTTAGGATATGAATGTGACAAAAAGAGTATGTTCTGAGGAATGAACTAGTACAAAGTCCCATGTATCATTATTTCTAAGTGAAACCATCTTCTCATCCATGGCCAATCTCCAAGACTCATTGTCTTCCATCTCCATTGCTTCTTTTATAGTTCTAGGATCATAAGTATTAACAGATAAAGAAAATATACATTACAAATCAGATGGAATAAAATTATACACATCTAGTTTCATTCTTTTCTGAGTGAACCTCCTTAAAGTTTGAGGTGGATTTTCTTCTTCCTCTTCCAAACTCTCCGAACCCTCCTTCTGAGCAGGTCCATAACGGACTTCTTGCTCATTTTTTGGTTCAAATTTATCTATATTGGTTGGCAAATGAACAATTAAATTCTTCTCCCCTCTTTTCGTTGCATCATTATGGGATAAAACTCATCTTCTTTGAAAATAATGGTGCTACTATACATTATTTTTCCGTACATAGGATCCCAATGCTTGTACCATTTAACACCGACTCCATAGCCAATGAAAATACATTTCATATCTTTATTATCCAACTTTAATCAGTTCTCTTTAAGCACGTGAACATATTCCTTAACACTAAATCCACGAAGATGTTAAAGTGGGGGAATTTTTTCCCATGAAAACCTCCCTAGGAGTCTTATCCACAAGAGCTTATGTGGGAGAGCTTTTAATCATGTAACATGTAATGGGAAAAACTTCTCTGCATAATTTTTTCTCTAAGTTGGCTCCATTAAGCATACTCCTAGATCCTTCCCTCAATGTTTTAATCATTCATTATCAAACTCCATTTTCCTATGTGGTATCTCAATTTGTCTTATGTCTTTTAGTGCCATTCTCCTTACAAAAGTTATCAAACTCTTCAAAAAAAAAAAAATCACGTGCATTATCAATCATCAACACCTTAATATTCCTACCAATCTAATTTTCCAAACGAGATTTATACTCCTTAAATTTGTTGATGTTTTGGTAGATGCGAGAGGTATTTTCCTCCTAGACAACTTTTCTTAGAGAAGAAGAAGATTCCAAGAAGTCAAAGTAAGACCATTGAACAATTGAAGAACACCCTAAAAAAGAATAAAGTAAAATAGAAGACCACATAAAGGAAGTTGGCCAGCAGGCGCCCAGATTAGTATAAATACAAGTATGGGTGAGTTCATTTTCACATCCACAAAGTTCTGCTTCTACAATGCACACTAGGTAGTTGCGGCTGTAGTTGCAACTACAATTTCACTATTTCTAGTTTTTGGTTCTCTTGGAGAGTGCGCCCCACTTGGGGGAGGATATTCTTGGTGGTCCTTGGTGATATATATTGTACACTACATATGGAAGAGTTGCACTAAGGTTGTGTGGTTATTCCTAGTTGCTTTGTGTTGGTTGCAATTGCAGTTATAGTAGCAGTTGCAGTAGAAACTGCAGCTACAATGACTAGTTATACTAGTTTTGTGGCATGCTAGTGATGCACCTATATTGGGTTAGTTATGTGGTGACTAAGTTGTCTACCCTCGCTAGTGTTTGACAATAAGAAGAGATAAGTATTTGGTTCTTTATTGTTGCTTTTCTCTTGTGATTAGAGCTTGTTCATGGTTGTTTTGGAATATTCTCCTTAAGAAAAGTGGGTTGGGTTTTTCCCCGAGCTTGGGGTTTTCCAAGGATAAATATTTGTGTCCTCTTGTGCTTGTTCATTTGTTTCTTATATATTTCAGTATATGATAATTGAATGTTAAAATAAGATAAAAATATTATGGAAAATCTAGTGTTTTTTCGTTTGTAAATAAACTATATGAGAATATTCTATTCAACCAAGGAAAAAGTACAAAGTGATACATAGACTTGTTGATCACAAAAGACCATCTAGAAAGAGAACATGGGAGCATTATAGACTAACCTATGCTAAAAGACAGACACAAGGAGTGTGCAGGCATAGCAAGTTGAAACATTACAAGATGAAGAGAAAGGGTCAAATCATTGTGATGGCCAAAGAGGATCCTTTCTGACTTTTTTCTTACAAACATAAATCCAACCAGAGGAATTGATAGGCTCAACATCCTTCACCACAATATGCTGATGGTATCAGGAAATGCCAGGATCTTGATCTACAAAAGCTAAGGGTGCTTCCATGTCACTGCTTGAATTATCTGATTTATGAGCATGTTTCTGAGTCCCTGAGAGAGGGGATGTAACACCCTGTTTCCCCCAGTCTATAAAAATAACTATACTAGACAAGTATTGTGGCAAACTCAGAAATGTGAATGTGTGATGAGAATGGACCTTGTGAAAAAGGTCGATGAATGTGAATAATATTATGAATATATATATTGCAGTACTGCT